>CM026402.1:76074192-76121678 GCA_014843695.1 Archivesica marissinica | reverse complement strand
ATCATGCTCAGTAAGACGTTGGTCATCATGCTCAGTAAGACGTCGGTCATCATGCTCAGTAAGACGTCGGTCATCATGCTCAGTAAGACGTTGGTCATCATGCTCAGTAAGACGTTGGTCATCATGCTCAGTAAGACGTTGGTCATCATGCTCAGTAAGACGTTGGTCATCATGCTCAGTAAGACGTTGGTCATCATGCTCAGTAAGACGTCGGTCATCATGCTCAGTAAGACGTTGGTCATCATGCTCAGTAAGACGTTGGTCATCATGCTCAGTAAGACGTTGGTCATCATGCTCAGTAAGACGTTGGTCATCATGCTCAGTAAGATGTCGGTCATCATGCTCAGTAAGACGTTGGTCATCATGCTCAGTAAGACGTTGGTCATCATGCTCAGTAAGACGTTGGTCATCAAGCTCAGTAAGACGTTGGTCATCATGCTCAGTAAGACGTTGGTCATCATGCTTAGTAAGACGTTGGTCATCATGCTCAGTAAGACGGCAGTCATCATGCTCAGTAAGACGTTGGTCATCATGCTCAGTAAGACGTTGGTCATCATGCTCAGTAAGACGTTGGTCATCATGCTCAGTAAGACGTCGGTCATCATGCTCAGTAAGACGTCGGTCATCATGCTCAGTAAGACGTTGTCATCATGCTCAGTAAGACGTGGTCATCATGCTCAGTAAGACGTTGGTCATCATGTCAGTAAGACGGTCATCATGCTCAGTAAGACGTTGGTCATCATGCTCAGTAAGACGTTGGTCATCATGCTCAGTAAGACGTTGGTCATCATGCTCAGTAAGACGTTGGTCATCATGCTCAGTAAGACGTTGGTCATCATGCTCAGTAAGACGTTGGTCATCATGCTCAGTAAGACGTCGGTCATCATGCTCAGTAAGACGTTGGTCATCATGCTCAGTAAGACGTTGGTCATCATGCTCAGTAAGACGTTGGTCATCATGCTCAGTAAGACGTCGGTCATCATGCTTAGTAAGACGTTGGTCATCATGCTCAGTAAGACGTTGGTCATCATGCTTAGTAAGACGTTGGTCATCATGCTCAGTAAGACGTCGGTCATCATGCTCAGTAAGACGTTGGTCATCATGCTCAGTAAGACGGTCATCATGCTCAGTAAGACGCGGTCATCATGTCAGTAAGACGTTGGTCATCATGCTCAGTAAGACGTTGGTCATCATGCTCAGTAAGACGTTGGTCATCATGCTTAGTAAGACGTTGGTCATCATGCTCAGTAAGACGTCGGTCATCATGCTCAGTAAGACGTTGGTCATCATGCTCAGTAAGACGTTGGTCATCATGCTCAGTAAGACGTTGGTCATCATGCTCAGTAAGACGTTGGTCATCATGCTCAGTAAGACGTTGGTCATCATGCTCAGTAAGACGTCGGTCATCATGCTCAGTAAGACGTTGGTCATCATGCTCAGTAAGACGTCAGTCATCATGCTCAGTAAGACGTCAGTCATCATGCTCAGTAAGATGTCGGTCATCATGCTCAGTAAGACGTCGGTCATCATGCTCAGTAAGACGTTGGTCATCATGCTTAGTAAGACGTTGGTCATCATGCTCAGTAAGACGTTGGTCATCATGCTCAGTAAGACGGTCATCATGCTCAGTAAGACGTTGGTCATCATGTTCAGTAAGACGTCGGTCATCATGCTCAGTAAGACGTCGGTCAGCATGCTCAGTAAGACGTCTGTCAGCATGCTCAGTAAGACGTTGGTCATCATGCTCAGTAAGAAGTCGGTCATCATGCTCAGTAAGACGTCAGTCATCATGCTCAGTAAGACGTTGGTCATCATGCTCAGTAAGACGTTGGTCATCATGCTTAGTAAGACGTTGGTCATCATGCTTAGTAAGACGTTGGTCATCATGCTCAGTAAGACGTCGGTCATCATGCTCAGTAAGACGTCAGTCATCATGCTCAGTAAGACGTTGGTCATCATGCTCAGTAAGACGTTGGTCATCATGCTCAGTAAGACGTTGGTCATCATGCTCAGTAAGACGTCGGTCATCATGCTCAGTAAGACGTTGGTCATCATGCTCAGTAAGACGTCGGTCATCATGCTCAGTAAGACGTCGGTCATCATGCTCAGTAAGACGTTGGTCATCATGCTCAGTAAGACGTTGGTCATCATGCTCAGTAAGACGTTGGTCATCATGCTCAGTAAGACGTTGGTCATCATGCTCAGTAAGACGTTGGTCATCATGCTCAGTAAGACGTTGGTCATCATGCTCAGTAAGACGTTGGTCATCATGCTCAGTAAGACGTTGGTCATCATGCTCAGTAAGACGTTGGTCATCATGCTCAGTAAGACGTTGGTCATCATGTACAGTAAGACGGTCATCATGCTCAGTAAGACGTTGGTCATCATGCTCAGTAAGACGTCAGTCATCATGCTCAGTAAGATGGTCATCATGCTCAGTAAGACGGTCGTCATGCTTAGTAAGACGTTGGTCATCATGCTCAGTAAGACGTCAGTCATCATGCTCAGTAAGACGTTGGTCATCATGCTCAGTAAGACGTTGGTCATCATGCTCAGTAAGACGTTGGTCAGCATGCTTAGTAAGACGTTGGTCATCATGCTCAGTAAGACGGCAGTCATCATGCTCAGTAAGACGTTGGTCATCATGCTCAGTAAGACGTTGGTCATCATGCTCAGTAAGACGTTGGTCATCATGCTCAGTAAGACGTTGGTCATCATGCTCAGTAAGATGTCGGTCATCATGCTCAGTAAGACGTCAGTCATCATGCTCAGTAAGACGTTGGTCATCATGCTCAGTAAGACGTTGGTCATCATGCTCAGTAAGACGTTGGTCATCATGCTCAGTAAGACGTTGGTCATCATGCTTAGTAAGACGTTGGTCATCATGCTCAGTAAGACGTCAGTCATCATGCTCAGTAAGACGTTGGTCATCATGCTCAGTAAGACGTTGGTCATCATGCTCAGTAAGACGTTGGTCATCATGCTCAGTAAGACGTTGGTCATCATGCTCAGTAAGATGTCGGTCATCATGCTCAGTAAGACGTCAGTCATCATGCTCAGTAAGACGTTGGTCATCATGCTTAGTAAGACGTTGGTCATCATGCTCAGTAAGACGTTGGTCATCATGCTCAGTAAGACGGTCATCATGCTCAGTAAGACGTTGGTCATCATGCTCAGTAAGACGTTGGTCATCATGCTCAGTAAGACGTTGGTCATCATGCTCAGTAAGACGTCGGTCATCATGCTCAGTAAGACGTCGGTCATCATGCTCAGTAAGACGTTGGTCATCATGCTCAGTAAGACGTTGGTCATCATGCTCAGTAAGACGTTGGTCATCATGCTCAGTAAGACGTTGGTCATCATGCTCAGTAAGACGTCGGTCATCATGCTCAGTAAGACGTCAGGTCATCATGCTCAGTAAGACGTTGGTCATCATGCTCAGTAAGACGTTGGTCATCATGCTCAGTAAGACGTTGGTCATCATGCTCAGTAAGACGTTGGTCATCATGCTCAGTAAGACGTTGGTCATCATGCTCAGTAAGACGTCGGTCATCATGCTCAGTAAGACGTCAGTCATCATGCTCAGTAAGACGTTGGTCATCATGCTCAGTAAGACGTTGGTCATCATGCTCAGTAAGACGTTGGTCATCATGCTCAGTAAGACGTTGGTCATCATGCTTAGTAAGACGTTGGTCATCATGCTCAGTAAGACGGTCATCATGCTCAGTAAGACGTTGGTCATCATGCTCAGTAAGACGTCGGTCATCATGCTCAGTAAGACGTTGGTCATCATGCTCAGTAAGACGTTGGTCATCATGCTCAGTAAGACGTCGGTCATCATGCTCAGTAAGACGTTGGTCATCATGCTCAGTAAGACGTCGGTCATCATGCTCAGTAAGACGTTGGTCATCATGCTCAGTAAGACGTTGGTCATCATGCTCAGTAAGACGTTGGTCATCATGCTCAGTAAGACGTTGGTCATCATGCTCAGTAAGACGTTGGTCATCATGCTCAGTAAGACGTTGGTCATCATGCTCAGTAAGACGTTGGTCATCATGCTCAGTAAGACGTTGGTCATCATGCTCAGTAAGACGTGGTCATCATGCTCAGTAAGACGTTGGTCATCATGCTCAGTAAGACGTCAGTCATCATGCTCAGTAAGACGATGCTCAGTAAGAGTGTCATCATGCTCAGTAAGACGTGGTCATCATGCTCAGTAAGACGTTGGTCATCATGCTCAGTAAGACGTTGGTCATCATGCTCAGTAAGACGTTGGTCATCATGCTCAGTAAGACGTTGGTCATCATGCTCAGTAAGACGTTGGTCATCATGCTCAGTAAGACGTTGGTCATCATGCTCAGTAAGACGTTGGTCATCATGCTCAGTAAGACGTTGGTCATCATGCTCAGTAAGACGTTGGTCATCATGCTCAGTAAGACGTCGGTCATCATGCTCAGTAAGACGTCGGTCATCATGCTCAGTAAGACGTTGGTCATCATGCTCAGTAAGACGTTGGTCATCATGCTCAGTAAGACGTCGGTCATCATGCTCAGTAAGACGTTGGTCATCATGCTCAGTAAGACGTCGGTCATCATGCTCAGTAAGACGTCGTCATCATGCTCAGTAAGACGTTGGTCATCATGCTCAGTAAGACGTTGGTCATCATGCTCAGTAAGACGTTGGTCATCATGCTCAGTAAGACGTTGGTCATCATGCTCAGTAAGACGTTGTCATCATGCTCAGTAAGACGTGGTCATCATGCTCAGTAAGACGTTGGTCATCATGCTCAGTAAGACGTTGGTCATCATGCTCAGTAAGACGTGGTCATCATGCTCAGTAAGACGTTGGTCATCATGCTCAGTAAGACGTCACATGCTCAGTAAGACGTTGGTCATCATGCTCAGTAAGACGTGTCATCATGTCAGTAAGACGGTCATCATGCTCAGTAAGACGTTGGTCATCATGCTCAGTAAGACGTTGGTCATCATGCTCAGTAAGACGTTGGTCATCATGCTCAGTAAGACGTCGGTCATCATGCTCAGTAAGACGTCAGTCATCATGCTCAGTAAGACGTTGGTCATCATGCTCAGTAAGACGTTGGTCATCATGCTCAGTAAGACGTCGGTCATCATGCTCAGTAAGACGTCGGTCATCATGCTCAGTAAGACGTTGGTCATCATGCTCAGTAAGACGTTGGTCATCATGCTCAGTAAGACGTTGGTCATCATGCTCAGTAAGACGTTGGTCATCATGCTCAGTAAGACGTTGGTCATCATGCTCAGTAAGACGTTGGTCATCATGCTCAGTAAGACGTTGGTCATCATGCTTAGTAAGATGTCGGTCATCATGCTCAGTAAGATGTCGGTCATCATGCTCAGTAAGACGTTGGTCATCATGCTTAGTAAGACGTTGGTCATCATGCTCAGTAAGACGTCGGTCATCATGCTCAGTAAGACGTTGGTCATCATGCTCAGTAAGACGTTGGTCATCATGCTCAGTAAGACGTTGGTCAGCATGCTTAGTAAGACGTTGGTCATCATGCTCAGTAAGACGTCAGTCATCATGCTCAGTAAGACGTTGGTCATCATGCTCAGTAAGACGTTGGTCATCATGCTCAGTAAGACGTTGGTCATCATGCTCAGTAAGATGTCGGTCATCATGCTCAGTAAGACGTCAGTCATCATGCTCAGTAAGACGTTGGTCATCATGATTAGTAAGACGTTGGTCATCATGCTCGGTAAGACGTTGGTCATCATGTTCAGTAAGACGGTCATCATGCTCAGTAAGACGTTGGTAATCATGCTTAGTAAGACGTTGGTCATCATGCTCAGTAAGACGTTGGTCATCATGCTTAGTAAGACGTTGGTCATCATGCTCAGTAAGACGTTGGTCATCATGCTCAGTAAGACGTTGGTCATCATGCTCAGTAAGACGTTGGTCATCATGCTCAGTAAGACGTTGGTCATCATGCTCAGTAAGATGTTGGTCATCATGATCAGTAAGACGTTGGTCATCATACTCAGTAAGACGTCGGTCATCATGATCAGTAAGACGTTGGTCATCATGCTCAGTAAGACGTCAGTCACCATGCTTAGTAAGACGTTGGTCATCATGCTCAGTAAGACGTCAGTCATCATGCTCAGTAAGACATCAGTCATCATGCTCAGTAAGACGGTCAACCTGCTCAGTAAGACGTTGGTCATCATGCTCAGTAAGACGCTCATCATGCTCAGTAAGACGTTGGTCATCATGCTCAGTAAGATGTTGGTCATCATGCTTAGTAAGACGTTGGTCATCATGCTCAGTAAGACGTTGGTCATCATGTTCAGTAAGACGGTCATCATGCTCAGTAAGACGTCGGTCATCATGCTCAGTAAGACGTTGGTCATCATGCTCAGTAAGACGTTGGTCATCATGCTTAGTAAGACATTGATCATCATGCTCAGTAAGACGTCGGTCATCATACTCAGTAAGACGTTGGTCATCATGCTAAGTAAGACGTCAGTCATCATGCTCAGTAAGACGTCAGTCATCATGCTTAGTAAGACGTTGGTCATCATGCTCAGTAAGACGTTCGTCATCATGCTCAGTAAGACGTTCGTCATCATGCTCAGTAAGACGTCGGTCATCATGCGCAGTAAGACGCCAGTCATCATACTCAGTAAGACGTTGATCATCATGCTCAGTAAGACGTTGATCATCATGCTCAGTAAGTCGTTGGTCATCATGCTCAATAAGACGTCAGTCATCATGCTCAGTAAGACGTTGGTCATCATGTTCAGTAAGACGTTGGTCATCATGCTCAGTAAGATGGTCATCATGCTCAGTAAGACGGTCGTCATGCTTAGTAAGACGTTGGTCATCATGCTCAGTAAGACGTCAGTCATCATGCTCAGTAAGACGTTGGTCATCATGCTCAGTAAGACGTTGGTCATCATGCTCAGTAAGACGTTGGTCATCATACTCAGTAAGACGTTGGTCATCATGCTAAGTAAGACGTCAGTCATCATGCTCAGTAAGACGTCAGTCATCATGCTTAGTAAGACGTTGGTCATCATGCTCAGTAAGACATCAGTCATCATGCTCAGTAAGACGTTCGTCATCATGCTCAGTAAGACGTCGGTCATCATGCTCAGTAAGACGCCAGTCATCATGCTCAGTAAGACGTTGATCATCATGCTCAGTAAGACGTTGGTCATCATGCTCAGTAAAACGTTGGTCATCATGCTCAGTAAGATGTTGGTCATCATGCTCAGTGAGACGTTGGTCATCATGCTCAGTAAGACGTTGGTCATCATGCTTAGTAAGACGTTGGTCATCATGCTTAGTAAGACGTTGGTCATCATGCACAGTAAGACGTTGGTCATCATGCTCAGTAAGACGTTGGTCATCATGTACAGTAAGACGGTCATCATGCTCAGTAGGACGTTGGTCATCATGCTCAGTAAGACGTCAGTCATCATGCTCAGTAAGATGGTCATCATGCTCAGTAAGACGGTCGTCATGCTTATTAAGACGTTGGTCATCATGCTCAGTAAGACGTCAGTCATCATGCTCAGTAAGACGTTGGTCATCAAGCTCAGTAAGACGTTGGTCATCATGCTCAGTAAGACGTTGGTCAGCATGCTTAGTAAGACGTTGGTCATCATGCTCAGTAAGACGGCAGTCATCATGCTCAGTAAGACGTTGGTCATCATGCTCAGTAAGACGTTGGTCATCATGCTCAGTAAGACGTTGGTCATCATGCTCAGTAAGACGTTGGTCATCATGCTCAGTAAGATGTCGGTCATCATGCTCAGTAAGACGTCAATCATCATGCTCAGTAAGACGTTGGTCAACATGATTAGTAAGACGTTGGTCATCATGCTCGGTAAGACGTTGGTCATCATGTTCAGTAAGACGGTCATCATGCTCAGTAAGACGTTGGTAATCATGCTTAGTAAGACGTTGGTAATCATGCTCAGTAAGACGTTGGTCATCATGCTTAGTAAGACGTTGGTCATCATGCTCAGTAAGACGTTGGTCATCATGCTCAGTAAGACGTTGGTCATCATGCTCAGTAAGACGTTGGTCATCATGCTCAGTAAGACGTTGGTCATCATGCTCAATAAGGCGGTCAACCTGCTCAGTAAGACGTTGGTCATCATGCTCAATAAGACGTTGGTCATCATGTACAGTAAGACGGTCATCATGCTCAGTAAGACGTTGCTCATCATGCTCAGTAAGACGTTGGTCATCATGCTTAGTAAGACGTTTGTCATAATACTCAGTATGACGTCGGTCATCATGCTCAGTAATACGCCAGTCATCATGCTCAGTAAGACGTTGGTCATCATGCTCAGTAAGACGTTGGTCATCATGCTCAGTAAGACGTTGGTCATCATGCTCAGTAAGACGTTGGTCATCATGCTCAGTAAGACGTCGGTCATCATGCTCAGTAAGACGTTGGTCATCATGCTCAGTAAGACGTTGGTCATCATGCTCAGTAAGACGTTGGTCATCATGCTCAGTAAGACGTCGGTCATCATGCTCAGTAAGACGTGTCATCATGCTTAGTAAGACATTGATCATCATGCTCAGTAAGACGTCGGTCATCATGCTCAGTAAGACGTTGGTCATCATGCTAAGTAAGACGTCAGTCATCATGCTCAGTAAGACGTCAGTCATCATGCTTAGTAAGACGTTGGTCATCATGCTCAGTAAGACGTTGGTCATCATGCTCAGTAAGACGTTCGTCATCATGCTCAGTAAGACGTCGGTCATCATGCTCAGTAAGACGCCAGTCATCATGCTCAGTAAGACGTTGGTCATCATGCTCAGTAAGACGTTGGTCATCATGCTCAGTAAGACGTTGGTCATCATGCTCAATAAGACGTCAGTCATCATGCTCAGTAAGACGTTGGTCATCATGTTCAGTAAGACGTTGGTCATCATGCTCAGTAAGATGGTCATCATGCTCAGTAAGACGGTCGTCATGCTTAGTAAGACGTTGGTCATCATGCTCAGTAAGACGTCAGTCATCATGCTCAGTAAGACGTTGGTCATCATGCTCAGTAAGACGTTGGTCATCATGCTCAGTAAGACGTTGGTCAGCATGCTTAGTAAGACGTTGGTCATCATGCTCAGTAAGACGGCAGTCATCATGCTCAGTAAGACGTTGGTCATCATGCTCAGTAAGACGTTGGTCATCATGCTCAGTAAGACGTTGGTCATCATGCTCAGTAATATGTCGGTCATCATGCTCAGTAAGACGTCAGTCATCATGCTCAGTAAGACGTTGGTCATCATGATTAGTAAGACGTTGGTCATCATGCTCGGTAAGACGTTGGTCATCATGTTCAGTAAGACGGTCATCATGCTCAGTAAGACGTTGGTAATCATGCTTAGTAAGACGTTGGTCATCATGCTCAATAAGACGTTGGTCATCATGCTTAGTAAGACGTTGGTCATCATGCTCAGTAAGACGTTGGTCATCATGCTCAGTGAGACGTTGGTCATCATGCTCAGTAAGACGTTGGTCATCATGCTCAGTAAGACGTTGGTCATCATGCTCAGTAAGACGTTGGTCATCATGTCAGTAAGACGTTGGTCATCATACTCAGTAAGACGTCGTCATCATGATCAGTAAGACGTTGGTCATCATGCTCAGTAAGACGTCAGTCACCATGCTTAGTAAGACGTTGGTCATCATGCTCAGTAAGACGTCAGTCATCATGCTCAGTAAGACATCAGTCATCATGCTCAGTAAGACGGTCAACCTGCTCAGTAAGACGTTGGTCATCATGCTCAGTAAGACGCTCATCATGCTCAGTAAGACGTTGGTCATCATGCTCAGTAAGATGTTGGTCATCATGCTTAGTAAGACGTTGGTCATCATGCTCAGTAAGACGTTGGTCATCATGTTCAGTAAGACGGTCATCATGCTCAGTAAGACGTCGGTCATCATGCTCAGTAAGACGTTGGTCATCATGCTCAGTAACGTTGGTCATCATGCTCAGTAAGACGTCGGTCATCATGCTCAGTAAGACGTCGGTCAGCATGCTCAGTAAGACGTCTGTCAGCATGCTCAGTAAGACGTTGGTCATCATGCTCAGTAAGACGTCGGTCATCATGATCAGTAAGACGTCAGTCATCATGCTCAGTAAGACGTTGGTCATCATGCTCAGTAAAACGTTGGTCATCATGCTTAGTAAGACGTTGATCATCATGCTCAGTAAGATGTCGGTCATCATGCTCAGTAAGACGTTGGTCATCATGCTTAGTAAGACGTTGGTCATCATGCTCAGTAAGACGTTGGTCATCATGCTCAGTAAGACGTCAGTCATCATGCTCAGTAAGACGTTGGTCATCATGTTCAGTAAGACGTTGGTCATCATGCTCAGTAAGATGGTCATCATGCTCAGTAAGACGGTCGTCATGCTTAGTAAGACGTTGGTCATCATGCTCAGTAAGACGTCAGTCATCATGCTCAGTAAGACGTTGGTCATCATGCTCAGTAAGACGTTGGTCATCATGCTCAGTAAGACGTTGGTCAGCATGCTTAGTAAGACGTTGGTCATCATGCTCAGTAAGACGGCAGTCATCATGCTCAGTAAGACGTTGGTCATCATGCTCAGTAAGACGTTGGTCATCATGCTCAGTAAGACGTTGGTCATCATGCTCAGTAAGACGTTGGTCATCATGCTCAGTAAGATGTCGGTCATCATGCTCAGTAAGACGTCAGTCATCATGCTCAGTAAGACGTTGGTCATCATGATTAGTAAGACGTTGGTCATCATGCTCGGTAAGACGTTGGTCATCATGTTCAGTAAGACGGTCATCATGCTCAGTAAGACGTTGGTAATCATGCTTAGTAAGACGTTGGTCATCATGCTCAGTAAGACGTTGGTCATCATGCTTAGTAAGACGTTGGTCATCATGCTCAGTAAGACGTTGGTCATCATGCTCAGTAAGACGTTGGTCATCATGCTCAGTAAGACGTTGGTCATCATGCTCAGTAAGACGTTGGTCATCATGCTCAGTAAGACGTTGGTCATCATGATCAGTAAGACGTTGGTCATCATACTCAGTAAGACGTCGGTCATCATGCTCAGTAAGACGTTGGTCATCATGCTCAGTAAGACGTCAGTCATCATGCTCAGTAAGACATCAGTCATCATGCTCAGTAAGACGGTCAACCTGCTCAGTAAGACGTTGGTCATCATGCTCAGTAAGACGCTCATCATGCTCAGTAAGACGTTGGTCATCATGCTCAGTAAGATGTTGGTCATCATGCTTAGTAAGACGTTGGTCATCATGCTCAGTAAGACGTTGGTCATCATGTTCAGTAAGACGGTCATCATGCTCAGTAAGACGTCGGTCATCATGCTCAGTAAGACGTTGGTCATCATGCTCAGTAAAACGTTGGTCATCATGCTCAGTAAGATGTCGGTCATCATGTTCAGTAAGACGTTGGTCATCATGCTTAGTAAGACGTTGGTCATTATGCTCAGTAAGACGTCGGTCATCATGCTCAGTAAGACGCCAGTCATCATGCTCAGTAAGACGTTGGTCATCATGCGCAGTAAGACGTTGGTCATCATGCTCAGTAAGTCGTTGGTCATCATGCTCAGTAATACGTCAGTCGTCATGCTCAGTAAGACGTTGGTCATCATGTTCAGTAAGAGGTTGGTCATCATGCTCAGTAAGACGTTGGTCATCATGCTCAGTAGGACGTTGGTTATCATGCTCAGTAAGACTTTGGTCATCATGCTTAGTAAGACGTTGGACTTCATGCTCAGTAAGACGTTGGTCATCATGCTTAGTAAGATGTCGGTCATAATGCTTAGTAAGATGTCGGTCCTCATGCTCAGTAAGACGTTGGTCATCATGCTAAGTAAGACGTCAGTCATCATGCTCAGTAAGACGTCAGTCATCATGCTTAGTAAGACGTTGGTCATCATGCTCAGTAAGAAATCAGTCATCATGCTCAGTAAGACGTTCGTCATCATGCTCAGTAAGACGTCGGTCATCATGCTCAGTAAGACGCCAGTCATCATGCTCAGTAAGACGTTGGTCATCATGCTCAGTAAGACGTTGGTCATCATGCTCAGTAGGACGTTGTTTATCATGCTCAGTAAGACGTTGGTCATCATGCTCAGTAAGACGTTGGTCATCATGCTTAGTAAGACGTTGGACTTCATGCTCAGTAAGACGTTGGTCATCATACTTAGTAAGATGTCGGTCATCATGCTTAGTAAGATGTCGGTCATCATGCTCAGTAAGACGTTGGTCATCATGCTCAGTAAGACGTTGGTAATCATGCTCAGTAAGACGTCGGTCATCATACTCAGTAAGACGTTGGTCATCATGCTCAGTAAGACGTCAGTCATCATGCTCAGTAAGACGTCAGTCATGATGCTCAGTAAGATGTCGATCATCATGCTCAGTAAGACGTCGGTCATCATGCTCATTAAGACGTTGGTCATCATGCTCAGTAAGACGTTGGTCATCATGCTCAGTAAGACGTTGGTTATCATGCTTAGTAAGACGTTGGTCATCATGATCAGTAAGACGTTGGTCATTATGCTTAGTAAGACGTCGGTCATCATGCTCAGTAAGACGTTGGTCATCATGCTCAGTAAGACGTTGGTCATCATGCTCAGTAAGACGTTTGTCATCATGCTCAGTAAGACGTCGGTCATCATGCATAGTAAGACGTTTGTCATCATGCTCAGTAATACGTTGCTCATCATGCTTAGTAAGACGTTGGTCATCATGCTCAGTAAGACGACGGTCATCATGCTCAGTAAGACGTTGGTCATCATGCTCAGTAAGACGGTCATCATGCTCAGTAAGACGGCGGTCGTCATGTTCAGTAAGACGTCGGTCATCATGCTCAGTAAGACGTTGGTCATCATGCTCAGTAAGACGTTGGTCATCATGCTTAGTAAGACGTTGGTCATCATGCTCAGTAAGATGTCGGTCATGATGCTCAGTAAGACATTGGTAATCATGCTCAGTAAGACGTTGGTCATCATGCTCAGTAAGACGTTGGTCATCATGCTCAGTAAGACGTTGGTCATCATGCTCAGTAAGACGTTGGTAATCATGCTCAGTAAGACGTCGGTCATCATGCTCAGTAAGACATTGGTCATCATGCTCTGTAAGACGTCAGTTATCATGCTCAGTAAGACGTCAGTCATGATGCTCAGTAAGATGTCGATCATCATGCTCAGTAAGACGTCGGTCATCATGCTCAGTAAGATGTTTGTCATCATGCTTAGTAAGACGTTGGTCATCATGCTCAGTAAGACGTTGGTCATCATGTTCAGTAAGACGGTCATCATGCTCAGTAAGTCGTTGGTTATCATGTTCAGTAAGACGTCGGTCATCATGCTCAGTAATACGTCGGTCAGCATGCTCAGTAAGACGTCTGTCAGCATGCTCAGTAAGACATTGGTCATCATGCTCAGTAAGTAGTCGGTCATCATGATCAGTAAGACGTCAGTCATCATGCTCAGTAAGACGTTGGTCATCATGCTCAGTAAGACGTTGGTCATCATGCTTAGTAAGACGTTGGTCATCATGCTTAGTAAGACGTTTGTCATCATACTCAGTATGACGTCGGTCATCATGCTCAGTAATACGCCAGTCATCATGCTCAGTAAGACGTTGGTCATCATGCGCAGTAAGACGTTGGTCATCATGCTCAGTAAGACGTTGGTCATCATGCTCAGTAAGACGTTGGTCATCATGCTCAGTAAGACGTTGGTCATCATGCTCAGTAAGATGTCGGTCATCATGCTCAGTAAGACGTCAGTCATCATGCTCAGTAAGACGTTGGTCATCATGCTCAGTAAGACGTTGGTCATCATGCTCAGTAAGACGATCATCATGCTCAGTAAGACGTTGGTCATCATGCTCAGTAAGACGTTGGTCATCATGCTCAGTAAGACGATCATCATGCTCAGTAGGACGTTGGTCATCATGCTTAGTAAGACGTTGGTCATCATGCTCAGTAAGACGTTGGTCACCATGTACAGTAAGACGGTCATCATGCTCAGTAAGACGTTGGTCATCATGCTCAGTAAGACGTCAGTCATCATGCTCAGTGAGATGGTCATCATGCTCAGTAAGACGGTCGTCATGCTTAGTAAGACGTTGGTCATCCTGCTCAGTAAGACGTCAGTCATCATGCTCAGTAAGGCGTTGGTCATCATGTTCAGTAAGACGGTCATCATGCTCAGTAAGTCGTTGGTTATCATGTTCAGTAAGACGTCGGTCATCATGCTCAGTAATACGTCGGTCAGCATGCTCAGTAAGACGTCTGTCAGCATGCTCAGTAAGACATTGGTCATCATGCTCAGTAAGTAGTCGGTCATCATGATCAGTAAGACGTCAGTCATCATGCTCAGTAAGACGTTGGTCATCATGCTCAGTAAGACATTGGTCATCATGCTTAGTAAGACGTTGATCATCATGCTCAGTAAGATGTCGGTCATCATGCTCAGTAAGACGTTGGTCATCATGCTTAGTAAGACGTTTGTCATCATACTCAGTATGACGTCGGTCATCATGCTCAGTAATACGGCAGTCATCATGCTCAGTAAGACGTTGGTCATCATGCTCAGTAAGACGTTGGTCATCATGCTCAGTAAGACGTTGGTCATCATGCTCAGTAAGACGTCAGTCATCATGCTCAGTAAGACGTTGGTCATCATGTTCAGTAAGACGGTCATCATGCTCAGTAAATCGTTGGTTATCATGTTCAGTAAGACATCGGTCATCATGCTCAGTAAAACGTCAGTCAGCATGCTCAGTAAGACGTCTGTCAGCATGCTCAGTAACACATTGGTCATCATGCTCAGTAAGTAGTCGGTCATCATGATCAGTAAGACGTCAGTCACCATGCTCAGTAAGACGTTGGTCATCATACTCAGTAAGACGTTGGTCATCATGCGCAGTAAGACGTTGGTCATCATGCTCAGTAAGACGTCAGTCATCATGCTCAGTAAGACGTTGGTCATCATGCTCAGTAAGACGTTGGTTATCATGCTCAGTAAGACGTTGGTCATCATGCTCAGTAAGACGTTGGTCATCATGCTTAGTAAGACGTTGGTCTTCATGCTCAGTAAGACGTTGGTCATCATGCTTAGTAAGATGTCGGTCATCATGCTCAGTAAGACGTTGGTCATCATGCTTAGTAAGACATTGATCATCATGCTCAGTAAGACGTCGGTTATCATACTCAGTCAGACATTGGTCATCATGCTAAGTAAGACGTCAGTCATCATGCTCAGTAAGACGTCAGTCATCATGCTTAGTAAGACGTTGGTCATCATGCTCAGTAAGACATCAGTCATCATGCTCAGTAAGACGCTCATCATGCTCAGTAAGACGTTGGTCATCATGCTCAGTAAGATGTTGGTCATCATGCTTAGTAAGACGTTGGTTATCATGCTCAGTAAGACGTTGGTCATCATGCTTAGTAAGATGTCGGTCATCATGCTTAGTAAGATGTCGGTCATCATGCTCAGTAAGACGGTGGTCATCATGCTTAGTAAGACATTGATCATCATGCTCAGTAAGACGTCGGTCATCATACTCAGTCAGACGTTGGTCATCATGCTAAGTAAGACGTCAGTCATCATGCTCAGTAAGACGTCAGTCATCATGCTTAGTAAGACGTTGGTCATCATGCTCAGTAAGACATCAGTCATCATGCTCAGTAAGACGTTCGTCATCATGCTCAGTAAGACGTCGGTCATCATGCTCAGTAAGACGCCAGTCATCATGCTCAGTAAGACGTTGGTCATCATGCTCAGTAAGACGTTGATCATCATGCTCAGTATGTCGTTGGTCATCATGCTCAGTAAGACGTCAGTCATCATGCTCAGTAAGACGTTGGTCATCATGTTCAGTAAGACGTTGGTCATCATGCTCAGTAAGACGTTGGTCATCATGCTCAGTAAGATGTTGTTCATCATGCTCAGTAAGACGTTGGTCATCATGCTCAGTAAGACGTTGGTCATCATGCTTAGTAAGACGTTGGTCATCATGCTTAGTAAGACGTTGGTCATCATGCTCAGTAAGACGGTCATCATGCTCAGTAAGACGTTGGTCATCATGCTCAGTTGGACGTTGGTCATCATGCTTAGTAAGACGTTGGTCCTCATGCTCGGTAAGACGTTGGTCATCATGTTCAGTAAGACGGTCATCATGCTCAGTAAGACGTTGGTCATCATGCTCAGTAAGACGTTGGTCATCATGCTCAGTAAGACGTTGGTCATCATGCTTATTAAGACGTTGGTCATCATGCTCAGTAAGACGTTGGTCATCATGCACAGTAAGACGTTGGTCATCATGCTCAGTAAGACGTTGGTCATCATGTACAGTAAGACGGTCATCATGCTCAGTAAGACGTTGGTCATCATGCTCAGTAAGACGTCAGTCATCATGCTCAGTAAGATGGTCATCATGCTCAGTAAGACGGTCGTCATGCTTAGTAAGACGTTGGTCATCATGCTCAGTAAGACGTCAGTCATCATGCTCAGTAAGACTTTGGTCATCATGCTCAGAAAGACGTTGGTCATCATGCTCAGTAAGACGTTGGTCAGCATGCTTAGTATGACGTTGGTCATCATGCTCAGTAAGACGGCATTCATCATGCTCAGTAAGACGTTGGTCATCATGCTCAGTAAGACGTTGGTCATCATGCTCAGTAAGACGTTGGTCATCATGCTCAGTAAGATGTCGGTCATCATGCTCAGTAAGACGTCAGTCATCATGCTCAGTAAGACGTTGGTCATCATGATTAGTAAGACGTTGGTCATCATGCTCAGTAAGACGTTGGTCATCATGCTCAGTAAGACGTTGGTCAGCATGCTTAGTAAGACGTTGGTCATCATGCTCAGTAAGACGGCAGTCATCATGCTCAGTAAGACGTTGGTCATCATGCACAGTAAGACGTTGGTCATCATGCTCAGTAAGACGTTGGTCATCATGCTCAGTAAAACGTTGGTCATCATGCTCAGTAAGACGGTCATCATGCTCAGTAAGACGTTGGTCATCAGGCTTAGTAAGACGTTGGTCATCATTCTCAGTAAGACGATGGTCATCATGCTCAGTATGACGTCAGTCATCATGCTCAGTAAGACGTTGGTCATCATGCTCAGTAAGATGTCGGTCATCATGCTCAGTAAGACGTTGGTAATCATGCTCAGTAAGACGTTGGTCATCATGCTCAGTAGGACGTTCGTCATCATGCTCAGTAAGACGTTGGTCATCATGCTCAGTAAGGTGTCGGTCATGATGCTCAGTAAGACGTTGGTAATCATGCTCAGTAAGATGTCGGTCATCATGCTCAGTAAGACGTTGGTAATCATGCTCAGTAAGACGTTGGTCATCATGCTCAGTAAGACGTTGGTCATCATGCTCAGTAAGACGTTGGTAATCATGCTCAGTAAGAGGTCGGTCATCATACTCAGTAAGACGTTGGTCATCATGCTCAGTAAGACGTCAGTCATCATGATCAGTAAGACGTCAGTCATGATGCTCAGTAAGATGTCGATCATCATGCTCAGTAAGACGTCGGTCATCATGCTCAGTAAGACGTTGGTCATCATGCTCAGTAAGACGTTGGTCATCATGCTCAGTAAGACGTTGGTCATTATGCTTAGTAAGACGTCGGTCATCATGCTCAGTAAGACGTTGGTCATCATGCTCAGTAAGACGTTGGTCATCATGCTCAGTAAGACGTTGGTCATCATGCTCAGTAAGACGGTCATCATGCTCAGTAAGACGTCGATCATCATGCTTAGTAAGACGTTTGTCATCATGCTCAGTAATACGTTGCTCATCATGCTTAGTAAGACGTTGGTCATCATGCTCAGTAAGACGACGGTCATCATGCTCAGTAAGACGTTGGTCATCATGCTCAGTAAGACGGTCATCATGCTCAGTAAGACGGCGGTCGTCATGTTCAGTAAGACGTCGGTCATCATGCTCAGTAAGACGTTGGTCATCATGCTCAGTAAGACGTTGGTCATCATGCTCAGTAAGATGTGGGTCATGATGCTCAGTAAGACGTTGGTAATCATGCTCAGTAAGATGTCGGTCATCATGCTCAGTAAGACGTTGGTAATCATGCTCAGTAAGACGTTGGTCATCATGCTCAGTAAGACGTTGGTCATCATGCTCAGTAAGACGTTGGTCATCATGCTCAGTAAGACGTTGGTAATCATGCTCAGTAAGACGTCAGTCATCATGCTCAGTAAGACATTGGTCATCATGCTCTGTAAGACGTCAGTCATCATGCTCAGTAAGACGTCAGTCATGATGCTCAGTAAGATGTCGATCATCATGCTCAGTAAGACGTCGGTCATCATGCTCAGTAAGACATTGGTCGTCATGCTCAGTAAGACGTTGGTCATCTTGCTCAGTAAGACGTTGGTTATCATGCTTAGTAAGACGTTGGTCATCATGCTCAGTAGGACGTTGGTTATCATGCTCAGTAAGACGTTGTTCATCATGCTCAGTAAGACGTTGGTCATCATGCTTAGTAAGACGTTGGTCTTCATGCTCAGTAAGACGTTGGTCATCGTGCTTAGTAAGATGTCGGTCATCATGATTAGTAAGATGTCGGTCATCATGCTCAGTAAGACGTTGGTCATCATGCTTAGTAAGACGTTGATCATCATGCTCAGTAAGACGTCGGTCATCATACTCAGTAAGACGTTGGTCATCATGCTAAGTAAGACATCAGTCATCATGCTCAGTAAGACGTCAGTCATCATGCTTAGTAAGACGTTGGTCATCATACTTAGTAAGACGTTGGTCATCATGCTTAGTAAGACGTTGGTCATCATGCTTAGTAAGACGTTGGTCATCATGCTCAGTAAGACGTCAGTCATCATGCTTAGTAAGACGTTGGTCATCATGCTCAGTAAGACGTTGGTCATCATGCTTAGTAAGACGTTGGTCATCATGCTCAGTAAGATGTTGGTCATCATGCTTAGTAAGACGTTGGTCATCATGCTTAGTAAGATGTTGGTAACATCGTTGGTTACGAATGTTTGTGGACACTGATTATATAGATGATATGTGTGTTTGTCTAAACAGGAACATATATAGAAATCAAATAGATGCTGGTGTTTATTAGTGTAATATTATAATTGATTTCATCTCGTGATAACCGAAATATGTATTTGCACGAGCGCCATGTTAATACAATACAAAACACAACCCCGTTAGAAGATGGGGGGTCAGTTCTGATTTTCAAGTTAGTTTATGTCTGCTGTCAATATTAGAAACGACAGACAAACTAATTCATTAGAACATACTTTACTCTATTTTATAAATTATCTGTTCGTGATTGTCAGACAATAGCTTAAAATACGAACGTACATGCTAACGTGGCGGTGTACATGTTAACGTGGCGGTATTCGAAAAGTAATAGTGAAGACAATTCCATCTTGCCCTCCGGTTTCAAAACGGTGAAAGACAAAATTGTCTTTCAATGAGAACGCTTAATTAGTCATAATCAGGCATAAATGTAATCCTTATAGGAATAATACAAACTATTATAGTTTTACCATATTACATAAATATGCCAAGTTGGTGGATTTGAGAAGAACAATGAAAGGCTTACCTGCTGACACTGTATCGTACATGAGACCTTTGATATGGTCATCTGAGAGCCAACTCTGACCCTTAGTCCGGATCTCATCTTGCTGTATCTTCAGACAGACGTCAACCAAACCTCGAACACGTCCTTCTTCGTATGTATTCTGTATTATACAAACATGACTTATTTGTTAGTGTTGCGGTAAGCACTTAGTTATCAATGTATAACCGGCCCGGCTAGCTCAGTCGGTAGAGCGTTCGTCCTGTAAGCGAATATGTAGCGGGTTCGAGCACCGTGTTGGCTGCACGTTTTTCTTTCCCTGTGACAGTTGGCGTCCAATGGGAAACCTGTCTTTTAGTTTAATCATATTGTATTGCTCGATCCGGTTTACATATACATGTGAATACAAAACATAGCACATTAAATAAAGGCTGATCGGGCTACAAGTTGTAGCAACATTAGTTGCCCTTCCTTGTCTGGGCTACTAGTACAATATTGACACATTGGCTTGACAGAAGACCTAAATGTTGATCCGTATTCGGATGTTATCTTTTGCAGAGGTTATATAGTCAAACATGCTTGACAAGACTACACTCGGGGATTAACGTTGCTTTTGTTAACAGGTGTATTTGGGAGTGGTCGTTAACACAGGTCTAGCATACATCCATATAACTATAGATACGATGCTGTCATGTCTTCTTCGTATTTAAAGGTAAACTAATTATATGAAACATAGTTTAATTAAAATTATTAAAGAGATTCTTTTCCCAATGTTGGTGAAGTTATACAGCTGGCTTACGGAAGGTTGGTTGTTCTATCTGGGTACCTGTCCGTGTCGGAAGTACTACTCGGAGTGGCATCCGGGATCTTCCTCCACCAATACTAGCTAGATAGTCGCAATACCACGTGTCCTTAACCCACCCCCAAAACAGGAAGTATACAGATTCATACTTTTGGTGTATCGAAGTATCGTCTGGCCACTCTATCTCTTGCTTTGATGGTGTCTCTGAAAATATTTCCAAATTTGCCTGGTAGAAATCTCAGAAATGGTAATGCTCGTAATGGTCCGTCTATTCTGGGGTCAAGGAGTGTGTATAAAAGGTCAATCAGTTCCCACAATGCATCTCGATCGGGGTCGTCTGCTGGTAGCGATTCTCCTATCAACTGAAAATAAAGTAAAACAATTCACGGAATGTAACATTTGTTTCAGGGAATGTAACATTTGTTTCACGGAATGTAACATTTGTTTCACGGAATGTAACATTTGTTTCACGGAATGCAACATTTGTTTCAGGGAATGTAACATTTGTTTCAGGGAATGTAACATTTGTTTCACGGAATGTAACATTTGTTTTAGGGAATGTAACATTTGTTTCCATAGCTTTCAAACATAGTAACTGCGTGTGTGTAACGACTAAATACATATGATAGGTCCGGTCCTTCATGCCATATTACCAGGCAGCGCATCTAACAAAGTAGCTACAGACGGATCTGTAGTCCAGTGGTAACACGCTGGACTGGTAATCAAGGGATCACAGGTTCGACCCCCCATCTGACCCTAATACAATGAACAGTCTGTCAGATGGAACTTTAAACCGAGGTCTCATGTCGGTGCTGTACACCGTGCACGTAAACGAATCAGAGGAGACTCTGGGATGGGTCTCTGTCTCTATCATTGCACTATCCCAAAAATCTAAAATGACTAATCTCTTCAGGAAGCGTCGCTCATATGGGCAACAGGTAGCGACGATAAATAAACGTAAACACACACACACAATGTAGCATTGGAACAAGAGTGATTAATATAAGTTGTAAGAACTTGTTTAGCAATCGCGTTAAAATAAATGTGTATAAATTAATATCATACAGCATCAAGGATTATATTTATTTATACACATTTATTTAGCTCGATTGCGAAACATGTTTTTACAATACTGTTCTCGATACCTCATTCATGATGGAATCCATCAGCGAGAGAGAAGCGGCAATGTGGAATTAACGAACATGCCTCCCGTTATCTCAAACAAGCACGTGAAATAGCCACAAGATAATAAAATAACAGTTTCTAATAAAGGTAACATTAATATGAAACAATGTTTGACTTATAACACAATGTATCACGTATCTGTTCTTGTAATCAGTGTAAAATAGCCACCCTATATGTTCGTGTATGTACACACGTTTAATACAGCCACCATATATGTTCTTGTATGTACACACGTGTAATACAGCCACCATATATGTTCTTGTATGTACACACGTGTAATACAGCCACCATATCTGTTCTTGTATGTACACACGTGTAATATAGCCACCATATAATGTTCTTGTATGTACACACGTGTAATACAGCCACCATATATGTTCTTGTATGTACACACGTGTAATATAGCCACCATATATGTTCTTGTATGTACACACGTGTAATACAGCCACCATATCTGTTCTTGTATGTACACACGTGTAATATAGCCACCATATATGTTCTTGTATGTACACACGTGTAATACAGCCACCATATATGTTCTTGTATGTACACACGTGTAATATAGCCACCATATATGTTCTTGTATGTACACACGTGTAATACAGCCACCATATATGTTCTTGTATGTACACACGTGTAATACAGCCACCATATCTGTTCTTGTATGTACACACGTGTAATACAGCCACCATATATGTTCTTGTATGTACACACGTGTAATACAGCCACCGTGTATGTGCTTGTATGTGCTGTGTAGTACAACCTGCAAGGATTCCTGATTGGTCGCGGCTTGACAGCTTGTAATACACGTTCGTATATTTCATATAGATTGTGTTCATGCTTCATTTGTTGAATCAATAATGTGCTAATACACACGGAATATATTGTGTCCATTATTTGCGTGGAGTTGTTTATGAGGAACTATTTACTCGGCGTACGGATGCACCTTACTGATATAGCGTACGGATGCACCTTACTGATATAGCGTACGGATGCACCTTACTGATATAGCGTACGGATGCACCTTACTGATATAGCGTACGGATGCACCTTACTGATATAGCGTACGGATGCACCTTACTGAGTTCCTTGAGATGTAATAAGGCTCAAAGTATACAGGCAAACAGAAGCGTTTCCTTTTCAAATTTATTGTTGTTGTTACTGTGGCAATGTAATAAAAAGGATCTTACACTCGTCGTGATTTCATACCATATTTTATTAAACTCGTTTTCGAATTCTGCTATTAAGCTCGTCAACAGGCTAGTTTAATAGCAACATTCCAAAACGGGTTCCATAAAACACGGTATGAAATCATCAGTCATGTATGATCCTATATTACACGTCCTATATTACACGTCCTATATTACACGTTTTAGTACAACGTTTAAAGTTTTATTTCATACAATTTAGAAGTAATTCATGTTTGGTTTATACGTTATTTAAATCTAAATAACAGGTAATATAATATGTTTATTTCGAATCCCAAATCATGTTGGTTGTAGTAGCGTAATTAATCTATGGCCGGGCTGAGCATTCAAATCGTATTACTAACCACCTTAGCTTATAATATATGAGTGTTAACTAAACGTCTTAGTACGCTCGCCCACATGGTTCGACGGCGGCGAGTGTAAGTAAGCTCAATCATCACCAATCAATGTATCGAGGTGTATCTTCTATCTATCTATCTATCTTCCTATTAGTCAAACCCCTGATGGGGACCTTAGACTTTGACGCGCGTCAACTGACACCGTGTGTGTATAATGATACTATTTGGGTAGGGCTTTTCACTAAGTAGATTATGTTTTTCTGCTCAATGAAAGTACGAATGAAACAACTGTGTTTTTATTATATATATAATATATATTATATTTGTCGTCGCCCCAACAACTTATCTCGGGGTATCCGTGACCGAGTGGTTACGGTCGTTAAATTCAAACCACTTCCCCCTACTCACTTCCCCCCTACTCACTTCCGCCCTACTCACTTCCCCCCTACTCACACTGTAGGTTCGAGTCCCACTGGGTGTGAAGCTATCCAGTTGTCTTGCGGTAGGTCGGTAGAACTAACCGGGTGATGAAGCTATCCAGTTGTCTTGCGGTAGGTCGGTAGAACTAACCGGGTGGCCATCTGTGTCTGCCATACTGCACTGAGAGGAACCCGGGGTCCTCCTCCACCAATACTAGCTGGCCCGGGGTCTTCCTCCACCAATAATAGCTGGCCCGGGGTCTTCCTCCACCAATAATAGCTGGCCCGGGGTCTTCCTCCACCAATAATAGCTGGCCCTGGGTCTTCCTCCACCAATAATAGCTGGCCCGGGGTCTTCCTCCACCAATAATAGATGACACGGGGTCTTTCTACACCAATAATAGCTGGCCCGGGGTCTTCCTCCACCAATAATAGCTGGCCCGGGGTCTTCCTCCACTAATAATAGCTGGCTCGGGGTCTTCCTCCACCAATAATAGCTGACTCGGGATCTTCCTTCACCAATAATAGCTGGCCCGGGGTCTTCCTCCACCAATACTATCTGGGAGTCGCCGTATGACCTCCTGGTTAATCTGGGCGACGCCTCCTGGTTAATCTGGGCGACGCCTCCTGGTTAATATGGGCGACGCCTCCTGGTTAATCTGGGCCACGCCTCCTGGTTAATCTGGGCCACGCCTCCTGGTTAATCTGGGCGACGCCTCCTGGTTTAATCTGGGCCACGCCTCCTGGTTAATCTGGGCAACGCCTACTCCTGGTTAATCTGGGCGACGCCTCCTGGTTAATCTGGGCGACGCCTCCTGGTTAATCTGGGCTACGCCTCCTGATTAATCTGGGCGACGCCGCCTCCTGGTTAATCTGGGCTACGCCTCCTGTTTAATCTGGTCCACGCCTCCTGGTTAATCTGGGCGACGCCTCCTGGTTAATCTGGGCTACGCCTCCTGATTAATCTGGGCGACGCCGCCTCCTGGTTAATCTGGGCTACGCCTCCTGGTTAATCTGGGCAACGTCTACTCCTGGTTAATCTGGGCGACGCCTCCTGGTTAATCTGGGCGACGCCTCCTGGTTAATCTGGGCTACGCTTCCTGATTAATCTGGGCGACGCCGCCTCCTGGTTAATCTGGGCGACGCCTCCTGTTTAATCTGGTCCACGCCTCCTGGTTAATCTGGGCGACGCCTCCTGGTTAATCTGGGCGACGCCTCCAGACAAGTATATTTGTCATTTTATGTTATTTGTCCAAGAGGATAGTGCAATATACTGATGACGTCCATATTCCAGTATTATCGTGTACTTGCTTGATGGATAGGACCTATACATATGAGACATCTGTTTATAGTAGTATCCGACATACTATTAATATAATTATGGTGGGACGGGAGATCGTGGATTAGCAGTGAACGTGTGAACCACTGGATCCGACATGTATAGCTGCTTCATCAATTCAATGTGATTTAGTCTAACACGTTTTGTCTAACATGGCGCCGATAGCTTAGGTCACATGGTGACTCTTCGGCTATTATTGGTGGAGTGAGACCCGGGGTGCCCCTCCCAACAGTATTTCAGACATGGACGGGCACCCGGATAGACTGACCATCCACCTTCCGCAAGTCAGCTTCCCCGCACAAAAGAATTAAACAGCTGGATTGGGATTCGGACCTACAGCGGTGAGGGACAAATGATTTAAAGCCAGCGACCGTAACCACTCAGCCACGGAGGCCCCGTACTGGTATACTGAGCATGCTACTGGGACCACAATGCTAATTACTCTTCAAATAAAGCAGTCGCGGTCATAAGTACACGTCATAAGTACAAACATATTCGCTTCATGTTAATCAAAATAGTAAAAGGTATGTAAGATACATATGCATATGCGCAATTCACGGACTTTAATGTGTAAATATGCTTTATTTTATAGATTCATATAAACTTGTATAAACTAACAGTCGGAACCGGGCTTAAACCGGTAACAAATTATTCTTTTTTTTATTATTTATAAACATTCACAAAATTGAACTTACCACTATCGAATTCAAATCTGTTAAAAATTCCTTGATAAATATATTTGTGTCTATGTCCTGTTTTTCTCTATATTTGTCTACAAGGTTATCAACTGCAACACGTGTACATTTGTGTAAAACGTGTCTATTCATTTGATAACTGAGTACATGCCTGTTAAGTATGTGTCTCAATGCTACAGTCTGTTCACAATAATCAGCGAATCCTATATGTTTCCGGTCCTTATAAACATAGCTCACGGAATTTATAGACCGGTCATTCATGTGATAACTTATAGAAAACGCTGTCCGTAAAACGTTTACGTCCGAAATAACTACAACTCGTTTTCTAAAAATGTTTAATTGAAACAAATTGCCGTGATATTTGCTCCACTTCGTACATAGCTGATGCATGCGTTCCGAGTCTATTTGAAGCGCATTTCCTACCACAGGGAGACCCTTTGGTGCAGGCAGGGCCCGGTCCCTTTGTTTCACAATATTTGAACATGTTATAACCCTAGGGCGAAGTTTGTTCAGCATTTGAACTGTCTCCGTTGCAACAGACCATACACCGGAGATCATGTTGTACGATCGATGTCTTTAATTCCTGTAGCAATGTAATGAAGCTAAAACAAGCGAATCTACTGCCTTATATAAACCTTGCATATCGCCTGATAGTGTTTACACCACGTGTTTATACTTACGCTCATAACGACGCCCACTTTCATTAAAGATTCATTACGCCTAGGTCGATACATCGATAATGTGTGGTTGAAATATTGTGATTTGTTTTATTGATTCATGCTGATTATAAAGATAAAATAATTTTTCTATAATGCATGAACCAAACCTTCTTTACAAACTATGTTAGACAAAGCACAGTGTATTCAAATTAGATATTGTTGTGAAATACGTAGGCCTACTAACAATAGCACAATAGTAAATAAAGATTATAGTAACTGCGGACAGGGCTCCGTTACAAGTTCGTGTCCGAGGATCGGTAGTGATAACCTATGACGTCATAATATGTTTTTGGCAATAAAATGTCACTTTATTCTGTCCCTGTATTATTAAAGCGACACTAATGTACATCTTCCAAATGTGTGTATTTCAACTTATAAACCAATGTTGCCAACCAAAATAATGTAAATAAGGTCATAATGCATGTGTAATACAAGTTGTAACAATACGTGTTTCTTGAATAAAATCATTTCAAGACAATTATTGTTTGGATTGAATAGGAAAATGACGGGTTACACTGAAGAGAATACTAAAAATGAACAAGAAGAATTGAGAAAAAAGAGTTTACTAGCTGCCCTAATAAGCTGCTTGTCTGCCTCTCCCCGAAACCCCAACCTCAAAACAATATCGGTCCAGTTAAAATGACAGAGATATCTCAATAAATACAGACGGATCTGTAGTCCAGTGATAACACGCTGGACTGGTAATCCAGGGATCGCAGGTTCGATCCCCAGTCGGACCCTAATAACAGTGTTTCAGATGGGACTTTAAACCAAGGTCTCGTGTCGGTGCTGTACACCATGCACGTAAAAGAACCAGAGGAGACTCTGGAATGGGTCTCTGTCTGTATCATTGCACTATCCTCCAAAAATCTACAATAATCTCTTCAGGAGGCGTGGCTGACATGGGTAACCGGTAACGACAATAAATAAACGCAAAACACACATACACACAACAGAATGTGCTACGACTGACTCTGAACATAAGAACAATTATCTAAAAAGTTCACTATTTGGTTTTGGGGGGTAAATGTTAGGGGATTGGAGGAGGCTCGCAAGTTTGGTAGCTCAACGTGATGAAATATCACATGCAATGGGTAACTATTATAGATACTACTATATTTGCAATACGAATACACGTTCATGCAGCAGTAACTGGGCTCTTATGATTAGATCCACCATATTATATTACATTTAACGGCCATTATATATCATACCAATCCCCCATTATCGTCGCAATCAAATGAACAATGCACTTATGTCGTTGAAAATAATTTAAATGTGTTAATATGAGATTGCGTAATCCCTCACAAAACAGCTGTGTGTGTATTTAACGTGTTAGTGTCACGGTTTGGTTTAAGTAGCACGGTAGAACCACCTACCTTCCACAAGCCAGCTGGATAGCTTCCTAAACTGAAAGGATTCGACACAACCACAGTGGGGTTCGAACCTACATAGGTGAGGGACAAGTGGTTTGAAGTCAACGACCTTGAGACTTAGCCATCCAGCCACGAACGACCGTTCTCATGTGTTCCAGATTTATTTGTATAATTCCCCCAACATTACAGTTGGAGACATCAGTCAGTGTTAGCTCATGAATACTCTTTATGGGGGATAGTTCTTTGGTTTCCTCCGTTTTCATTATGGTTTGCACCATATGTGATAAACTTCCATCCATATTCGCATCTTATAATTGTTAATTTATTAAATGTCGACAGATATCCTACCAATGGATTCTTTACTGTAAGAAGTTATCATTTGATAAAATCACATTTATCACATCGCAACATAGCGGTTAGAGAACAATCGTAAAAACAAAGATTCCAACTAAAAGGACCAACATCCATTTCGGGATAAATCGGACTTTACCTGTATAAACTTTATTTATTTTACTACGATTGCGAATCAAGCTTTAACAACTTATATTAATTACTCTCGTTGTCACGGATGAAAGTGTAAATGTGATCATTTGTGTGGGGTGAAACCGGAGTACCTGGAGAAAACCCACCTGTCCGATATGGCGATCACCGTACCATCTCATATACGTCCCGGTCCGAGGATCAAACCCGGGTTGAATCGGTGAGATGCGCCGTGCTAACCACCGCGATAATCGAACATCTGCCAAGTGGGGTAACATAAAAACATCAATGTCGCTCATTCCAATGACATGTATACTTACTAGTCTAGAAAATATGTTGCTTAGAAACACGTTAATAAAGCCATCAACGTCCACCGTTTCAATAGTACCAAGCAGGTCCTCTACAGTTTTATTTATCTCTTCCACAACAATATGTTTGAAATGTACAATTTCATAATGAAGACACTTTATTAAAATTTTTTTCTGTCTATCACCGTCGACTGTCCAATCATTGAACGAAAATCCCTTATCCCTCAGCACATGTTGTTGGAAAAAGGGGCTGGTCCTTCCATCGGCATGGCTATTAAGAATGAATAACTTTTCAACGACATCTAGTGTGTTCAACACAACTACGTTTTTATTCAAGAGCTTCAGCTTAGTGATTGCACCATAGTCTTTACTAATATCGTGAAAATGCACGTGCAGCCGACCCCCTGTTGATACCTTTAATGGCAGATAACTTGCCTTCATTCGTAATATCCGTTTACTATGAGTTTTCGGAACAATTGACTTCCATGTACTAGTCACGGAATAAAATTCTTTCACAGATCCTATACATAATTGAGTAGACGGTTGACAGAATGTCCGCAAGTTGTTTAAACAGGATCGCATCGTGAGCTGTGGAAAAGTCGATGATCGTATAAAATATCCTCTTTTAGTAGTATCCAGGTATTTACATTTCATCAATACTATCAAATCAAATATTCCAATATAATTTCAAAACGAAGAATCAGTTTACAAATTATTAACGGATTAATATTACTTTAATGATATTATAGTATAGAGCTCAACAAAATAAACGCATTGATTGTGTGGTTGCAATGCTAACAGCAATGTATTTGTTTACATTGTACATGTATGTTTATAATCTCCCACAGCAGGCTACCATGGGTGCGATATGAAATTATTTTACATGAGTCGTTGAAGACTCATGTTCTGAACTTTTAACTGTTCATATAAAGCTGAAACATGAATAGTTATAGCAATCAGAATTCAATTTATTTCAGTTTTATT
Source organism: Archivesica marissinica (assembly GCA_014843695.1). Lineage (NCBI taxonomy): Eukaryota > Metazoa > Mollusca > Bivalvia > Venerida > Vesicomyidae > Archivesica > Archivesica marissinica. Next base: position 76,092,219 of record CM026402.1, on the reverse strand, counting down.
CTACAGAACTATATATCCGAGAGTCCACCGACCGACCGACAAACAAACACGCGCTTAGCTTGAGTACCCGAGAGCAGTCCGACAAACAAACACGCGCTTAGCTTGAGTACCCAAGAGCAGTCCGACAAACAAACACGCGCTTAGCTTGAGTATCCGAGAGCAATCCGAAAAACAAACATGCGCTTAGTTTGAGTATCCGAGAGCAATCTGACAAACAAACACGCGCTTAGTTTGAGTATCCGAGAGCAATCTGACAAACAAACATGCGCTTAGTTTGAGTATCCGAGAGCAATCTACAAACAAACACGCCTTAGTTGAGTATCCGAGAGCAATCCGACAAACAAACACGCGCTTAGTTTGAGTATCCGAGAGCAATCCGACAAACAAACACGCGCTTAGTTTGAGTACCCGAGATCAGTCCGACAAACAAACACGCGCTTAGTTTGAGTACCCGAGATCAGTCCGACAAACAAACACGCGGATAGCCTGAGTATCCGAGAGTAGTCTGGCAAACAAACACGCACTTAGCTTGAGTATCCGAGAGCAGTCCAACAAACAAACACGCACTTAGCTTGAGTATCCGAGAGTAATCCGACAAACAAACACGCGCTTAGCTTGAGTATCCAAGAGTAGTCCGACAAACAAACACGCGCTTAGCTTGAGTACCCGAGAGCAGTATGACAAACAAACACGCACTTAGCTTGCGTATCCGAGAGTATTCCGACAAACAAACATGCGCTTAGCTTGAGTATCCGAGAGCAATCCGACAAACAAACACATGCTTAGTTTGAGTATCCGAGAGTAGTCTGGCAAACAAACACGCACTTAGCTTGAGTATCCGAGAGCAATCCGATAAACAAAGACGCGATTAGCCAGAGTATCCGAGAGTAGTCCGACAAACAAATACGCGCTTAGCTTGAGTATCCGAGCGCAATCCAACAAACAAACATGCGCTTAGTTTGAGTATCCGAGAGCAATCTGACAAACAAACACGTGCTTAGTTTGAGTATCCGAGAGCAATCCGACAAACAAACGCGCTTAGCCAGAGTATCCGAGAGTAGTCCGACAAACAAACACGCGCTTAGCTTGAGTATCCGAGAGCAATCCGACAAACAAACACGCACTTAGCTTGAGTATCCGAGAGCAGTCCAACAAACAAACACGCACTTAGCTTGAGTATCCGAGAGCAATCCGACAAACAAACGCTCTTAGCCAGAGTATCCGAGAGTAGTCCGACAAACAAACACGCGCTTAGCTTGAGTATCCGAGAGCAATCCGACAAACAAACACGCACTTAGCTTGAGTATCCGAGAGCAGTCCAACAAACAAACACGCACTTAGCTTGAGTATCCGAGAGCAATCCGACAAACAAACGCTCTTAGCCAGAGTATCCGAGAGTAGTCTGACAAACAAACACGCGCTTAGCTTGAGTATCCGAGAGCAATCCGACAAACAAACACGCGCTTAGTTTGAGTATCCGAGAGTAGTCTGGCAAACAAAGACGCACTTAGCTTGAGTATCCGAGAGCAATCCGATAAACAAAGACGCGATTAGCCAGAGTATCCGAGAGTAGTCCAACAAACAAACACGCGCTTAGCTTGAGTATCCGAGAGCAATCCGACAAACAAACATGCGCTTAGTTTGAATATCCGAGAGCAATCTGACAAACAAACACGCGCTTAGCTTGAGTATCCGAGAGCAATCCGACAAACAAACACGCACTTAGCTTGAGTATCCGAGAGCAGTCCAACAAACAAACACGCACTTAGCTTGAGTATCCGAGAGCAGTCCAACAAACAAACACGCACTTAGCTTGAGTATCCGAGAGCAGTCCAACAAACAAACACGCACTTAGCTTGAGTATCCGAGAGCAATCCGACAAACAAACGCTCTTAGCCAGAGTATCCGAGAGTAGTCCGAAAAACAAACACGCGCTTAGCTTGAGTATCCGAGAGCAATCCGACAAACAAACACGCGCTTAGTTTGAGTATCCGAGAGCAATCCGACAAACAAACGCGCTTAGCCAGAGTATCCGAGAGTAGTCCGACAAACAAACACGCGCTTAGCTTGAGTATCCGAGAGCAATCCGACAAACAAACATGCACTTAGCTTGAGTATCCGAGAGCAGTCCAACAAACAAACACGCACTTAGCTTGAGTATCCGAGAGCAATCCGACAAACAAACGCTCTTAGCCAGAGTATCCGAGAGTAGTCCTGGTAGTCCGACAAACAAACACGCGCTTAGCTTGAGTATCCGAGAGCAATCTGACAAACAAACACGCGCTTAGTTTGAGTATCCGAGAGTAGTCCAACAAACAAACACGCGCTTAGCTCGAGTATCCAAGAGCAATCCGACAAACAAACATGCGCTTAGTTTGAGTATCCGAGAGCAATCTGACAAACAAACACGCGCTTAGTTTGAGTATCCGAGAGCAATCCGACAAACAAACACGCGCCTAGCTTGAGTACCCGAGAGCAGTCTGACAAACAAACACGCACTTAGCTTGAGTATCCGAGAGCAATCCGACAAACAAACACGGGCTTAGCTTGAGTATCCGAGAGTAGTCCGACAAACAAACATGTGCTTAGCTTGAGTACCCGAGAGTAGTCAGAAGAATAAACACGCTTAGGTTGAGTATCCGAGAGTATTCCAACAAACAAACACTGGCTTAGCTTGAGTATCCGAGAGTAGTGCGACAAACATACATGCGCTTAGCTTGAGTACCCGAGAGTAGTCAGAAGAATAAACACGCGCTTAGCTTGAATATCCGAGAGTATTCCAACAAACAACACACGCGCTTAGCTTGCGTATCCGAGAGTAGTCCGACAAACAAACACGCGCTTAGCTTGAGTACCAGAGAGCAGTCCGACAAACAAACATGCGCTTAGCTTGAGTATCCTAGAACAGTTCGACAAATAAACACGCGCTTAGCTTGAGTATCCGAGAGCAGTCCGACAAACAAACACGCACTTAGCTTGAGTACCCGAGAGCAGTCCAACAAACAAACACGTACTTAGCTTGAGTACCCGAGAGCAGTCGGACAAACAAACACGTACTTAGCTTGAGTACCCGAGAGCAGTCCGACAAACAAACACGTGCTTAGCTTGAGTATCCGAGAGTAGTCCGACAAACAAACACGCACTTAGCTTGAGTATCCGAGAGCAGTCCAACAAACAAACACGCACTTAGCTTGAGTATCCGAGAGCAATCCGACAAACAAACGCTCTTAGCCAGAGTATCCGAGAGTAGTCCGACAAACAAACACGCGCTTAGCTTGAGTATCCGAGAGCAATCTGACAAACAAACACGCGCTTAGTTTGAGTATCCGAGAGTAGTCCGACAAACAAACACGCGCTTAGCTTGAGTATCCAAGAGCAATCCGACAATCAAACATGCGCTTAGTTTGAGTATCCGAGAGCAATCTGACAAACAAACACGCGCTTAGTTTGAGTATCCGAGAGCAATCCGACAAACAAACACGCGCCTAGCTTGAGTACCCGAGAGCAGTCTGACAAACAAACACGCACTTAGCTTGAGTATCCGAGAGCAATCCGACAAACAAACACGGGCTTAGCTTGAGTATCCGAGAGTAGTCCGACAAACAAACATGTGCTTAGCTTGAGTACCCGAGAGTAGTCAGAAGAATAAACACGCGCTTAGGTTGAGTATCCGAGAGTATTCCAACAAACAAACACGGGCTTAGCTTGAGTATCCGAGAGTAGTGCGACAAACAAACATGCGCTTAGCTTGAGTACCCGAGAGTAGTCAGAAGAATAAACACGCGCTTAGCTTGAATATCCGAGAGTATTCCAACAAACAAACATGCGCTTAGCTTGAGTATCTGAGAGTAGTCCGACAAACAAACACGCGCTTAGCTTGAGTACCAGAGGGCATTCCGACAAACAAACAAGCTTAGCTTGAGTATCCTAGAACAGTTCGACAAATAAACACGTGCTTAGCTTGAGTATCCGAGAGCAGTCCGACAAACAAATACGCACTTAGCTTGAGTACCCGAGAGCAGTCCAACAAACAAACACGTACTTAGCTTGAGTACCCGAGAGCAGTCGGACAAACAAACACGTACTTAGCTTGAGTACCCGAGAGCAGTCCGACAAACAAACACGCGCTTAGCTTGAGTATCCGAGAGTAGTCCGACAAACAAACACGCGCTTAGCTTGAGTATCCGAGAGCAGTCCAACAAACACGCGCTTAGCCTGAGTATCCGAGAGCAATCCGACAAACAAACACGCGCTTAGCTTGAGTATCCGAGAGCAGTCCGACAAACAAACACGCGGTTAGCCTGAGTATCCGAGAGTAGTCTGGCAAACAAACATGCACTTAGCTTGAGTATCCGAGAGTAGTCTGGCAAACAAACACGCACTTAGCTTGAGTATCCGAGAGCAATCCGACAAACAAACACACGCTTAGTTTGAGTATCCGAGAGTACTCTGGCAAACAAACACGCACTTAGCTTGAGTATCCGAGAGCAGTCCAACAAACAAACACGCACTTAGCTAGAGTATCCGAGAGCAATCCGACAAACAAACACGCGCTTAGTTTGAGTATCCGAGAGTAGTCTGGCAAACAAACACGCACTTAGCTTGAGTATCCGAGAGCAATCCGATAAACAAAGACGCGATTAGCCAGAGTATCCGAGAGTAGTCCGACAAACAAACACGCGCTTAGCTTGAGTATCCGAGAGCAATCCGACAAACAAACATGCGCTTAGTTTGAGTATCCGAGAGCAATCTGACAAACAAACACGCGCTTAGTTTGAGTATCCGAGAGCAATCCGACAAACAAACGCGCTTAGCCAGAGTATCCGAGAGTAGTCCGACAAACAAATACGCGCTTAGCTTGAGTATCCGAGAGCAGTCCAACAAACAAACACGCACCTAGCTTGAGTATCCGAGAGCAATCCGACAAACAAACGCTCTTAGCCAGAGTATCCGAGAGTAGTCCGACAAACAAACACGCGCTTAGCTTGAGTATCCGAGAGCAATCCGACAAACAAACACGCGCTTAGTTTGAGTATCCGAGAGCAATCCGACAAACAAACGCACTTAGCCAGAGTATCCGAGAGTAGTCCGACAAACAAACACGCGCTTAGCTTGAGTATCCGAGAGAAATCCGACAAACAAACACGCACTTAGCTTGAGTATCCGAGAGCAGTCCAACAAACAAACACGCACTTAGCTTGAGTATCCGAGAGCAATCCGACAAACAAACACGCGCTTAGCTTGAGTATCCGAGAGCAGTCCGACAAACAAACACGCGCTTAGCCTGAGTATCCGAGAGCAATCCGACAAACAAACACGCGCTTAGCTTGAGTATCCGAGAGCAGTCCGACAAACAAACACGCGGTTAGCCTGAGTATCCGAGAGTAGTCTGGCAAACAAACATGCACTTAGCTTGAGTATCCGAGAGTAGTCTGGCAAACAAACACGCACTTAGCTTGAGTATCCGAGAGCAATCCGACAAACAAACACACGCTTAGTTTGAGTATCCGAGAGTACTCTGGCAAACAAACACGCACTTAGCTTGAGTATCCGAGAGCAGTCCAACAAACAAACACGCACTTAGCTAGAGTATCCGAGAGCAATCCGACAAACAAACACGCGCTTAGTTTGAGTATCCGAGAGTAGTCTGGCAAACAAACACGCACTTAGCTTGAGTATCCGAGAGCAATCCGATAAACAAAGACGCGATTAGACAGAGTATCCGAGAGTAGTCCGACAAACAAACACGCGCTTAGCTTGAGTATCCGAGAGCAATCCGACAAACAAACATGCGCTTAGTTTGAGTATCCGAGAGCAATCTGACAAACAAACACGCGCTTAGTTTGAGTATCCGAGAGCAATCCGACAAACAAACGCGCTTAGCCAGAGTATCCGAGAGTAGTCCAACAAACAAACACGCGCTTAGCTTGAGTATCCGAGAGCAATCCGACAAACAAACACGCACTTAGCTTGAGTATCCGAGAGCAGTCCAACAAACAAACACACACTTAGCTTGAGTATCCGAGAGCAATCCGACAAACAAACGCTCCTAGACAGAGTATCCGAGAGTAGTCCGACAAACAAACACGCGCTTAGCTTGAGTATCCGAGAGCAATCCGACAAACAAACACGCGCTTAGTTTGAGTATCCGAGAGCAATCCGACAAACAAACGCACTTAGCCAGAGTATCCGAGAGTAGTCCGACAAACAAACACGCGCTTAGCTTGAGAATCCGAGAGCAATCCGACAAACAAACACGCACTTAGCTTGAGTATCCGAGAGCAGTCCAACAAACAAACACGCACTTAGCTTGAGTATCCGAGAGCAATCCGACAAACAAACACGCGCTTAGCTTGAGTATCCGAGAGCAGTCCGACAAACAAACACGCGCTTAGCCTGAGTATCCGAGAGCAGTCCGACAAACAAACACGCGGTTAGCCTGAGTATCCGAGAGTAGTCTGGCAAACAAACACGCACTTAGCTTGAGTATCCGAGAGTAGTCTGGCAAACAAACACGCACTTAGCTTGAGTATCCGAGAGCAATCCGACAAACAAACACACGCTTAGTTTGAGTATCCGAGAGTACTCTGGCAAACAAACACGCACTTAGCTTGAGTATCCGAGAGCAGTCCAACAAACAAACACGCACTTAGCTTGAGTATCCGAGATCAATCCGACAAACAAACATGCGATTAGCCAGAGTATCCGAGAGTAATCCAACAAACAAATACGCGCTTAGCTTGAGTATCCGAGAGCAATCCGACAAACAAACATGCGCTTAGTTTGAGTATACGAGAGCAATCTGACAAACAAACACGCGCTTAGTTTGAGTATCCGAGAGCAATCTGACAAACAAACATGCGCTTAGTTTGAGTATCCGAGAGCAATCTGACAAACAAACACGCGATTAGTTTGAGTATCCGAGAGCAATCCGACAAACAAACACGCGCTTAGTTTGAGTACCCGAGATCAGTCCGACAAACAAACACGTGGTTAGCCTGAGTATCCGAGAGTAGTCTGGCAAACAAACACGCACTTAGCTTGAGTATCCAAGAGCAGTCCAACAAACAAACACGCACTTAGCTTGAGTATCCAAGAGCAGTATGACAAACAAACACGCACTTAGCTTGCGTATCCGAGAGTAGTCCGACAAACAAACACGCGCTTAGATTGAGTATCCGAGAGCAATCCGACAAACAAACACGCGCTTAGCTTGAGTATCCGAGAGCAGTCCGAAAAACAAACACGTGGTTAGCCTGAGTATCCGAGAGTAGTCTGGCAAACAAACATGCACTTAGCTTGAATATCTGAGAGTAGTCTGGCAAACAAACACGCACTTAGCTTGAGTATCCGAGAGCAATCCGACAAACAAACCAACGCTTAGTTTGAGTATCCAAGAGTACTCTGGCAAACAAACATGCACTTAGCTTGAGTATCCGAGAGCAGTCCAACAAACAAACACGCACTTAGCTAGAGTATCCGAGATCAATCTGACAAACAAACACGCGATTAGCCAGAGTATCCGAGAGTAGTCCGACAAACAAATACGCGCTTAGCTTGAGTATCCGAGAGCAATCCGACAAACAAACATGCGCTTAGTTTGAGTATACGAGAGCAATCTGACAAACAAACACACGCTTAGTTTGAGTATCCGAGAGCAATCTGACAAACAAACATGCGCTTAGTTTGAGTATCCGAGAGCAATCTGACAAACAAACACGCGATTAGTTTGAGTATCCGAGAGCAATCCGACAAATAAACACGCGCTTAGTTTGAGTACCCGAGATCAGTCCGACAAACAAACAGGCGGTTAGCCTGAGTATCCGAGAGTAGTCTGGCAAACAAACACGCACTTAGCTTGAGTATCCGAGAGCAGTCCAACAAACAAACATGCACTTAGCTTGAGTATCCGAGAGTAATCCGACAAACAAACACGCGCTTAGCTTGAGTATCCAAGAGCAGTATGACAAACAAACACACACTTAGCTTGCGTATCCGAGAGTAGTCCGACAAACAAACACGCGCTTAGCTTGAGTATCCGAGAGCAATCCGACAAACAAACACACACTTAGTTTGAGTATCAGAGAGTAGTCTGGCAAACAAACACGCACTTAGCTTGAGTATCCGAGAGCAGTCCAAAAACAAACACGCACTTAGCTTGAGTATCCGAGAGCAATCCGACAAACAAACACGCGCTTAGCCAGAGTATACGAGAGCAATCCAACAAACAAACACGCGCTTAGTTTGAGTATCCGAGAGTAGTCTGACAAACAAAAACGTGCTTAGCTTGAGTATCCGAGAGCAATCTGACAAACAAACACGCGCTTAGTTTGAGTATCCGAGAGCAATCCGTCAAACAAACGTGCTTAGCCAGAGTATCCGAGAGTAGTCCGACAAACAAACACGCGCTTAGCTTGAGTATCCGAGAGCAATCCGACAAACAAACACGCACTTAGCTTGAGTATCCAGAGCTGTCCACAAAAACACGCACTTAGCTTGAGTATCCGAGAGCAATCCGACAAACAAACGCTCTTAGCCAGAGTATTCGAGAGTAGTCCGACAAACAAACACGCGCTTAGCTTGAGTATCCGAGAGCAATCCGACAAACAAACACGCGCTTAGTTTGAGTATCCGAGAGCAATCCGACAAACAAACGCGCTTAGCCAGAGTATCCGAGAGTAGTCCGACAAACAAACACGCGCTTAGCTTGAGTATCCGAGAGCAATCCGACAAACAAACACGCACTTAGCTTGAGTATCCGAGAGCAGTCCAACAAAAAAACACGCACTTAGCTTGAGTATCCGAGAGCAATCCGACAAACAAACGCTCTTAGCCAGAGTATCCGAGAGTAGTCCGACAAACAAACACGCGCTTAGCTTGAGTATCCGAGAGCACTCTGACAAACAAACACGCGCTTAGTTTGAGTATCCGAGAGCAATCTGACAAACAAACACGCGCTTAGTTTGAGTATCCGAGAGCAGTCTGACAAACAAACACGCACTTAGCTTGAGTATCCGAGAGCAATCCGACAAACAAACACTGGCTTAGCTTGAGTATCCGAGAGTAGTCCGACAAACAAACATGCGCTTAGCTTGAGTACCCGAGAGTAGTCAGAAGAATAAACACATGCTTAGCTTGAGTATCCGAGAGTATTCCACCAAACAAACACGGGCTTAGCTTGAGTATCCGAGAGTAGTGCGACAAACAAACATGCGCTTAGCTTGAGTACCCGAGAGTAGTCAGAAGAATAAACACATGCTTAGCTTGAGTATCCGAGATTATTCCAACAAACAAACACGCGCTTAGCTTGAGTATCCGAGAGTATTCCAACAAACAAACACGCGCTTAGCTTGAGTATCCGAGAGTAGTCCGACAAACAAACACGCGCTTAGCTTGAGTACCAGAGAGCAGTCCGACAAACAAACACGCGCTTAGCTTGAGTATCCGAGAGCAGTCCGACAAACAAACACGCGCTTAGCTTGAGTACCCGAGAGCAGTCCGACAAACAAACACGTACTTAGCTTGAGTACCCGAGAGCAGTCCGACAAACAAACACGTACTTAGCTTGAGTACCGAGAGCAGTCCAACAAACAAACACGCTAGCTGAGTACCGAGAGCAGTCCGACAAACAAACACGCGCTTAGCTTGAGTATCCGAGAGCAGTCCGACAAACAAACACGCGCTTAGCTTGAGTATCCGAGAGCAGTCCGACAAACAAACACGCGCTTAGCTTGAGTACCCGAGAGCAGTCCGACAAACAAACACGTACTTAGCTTGAGTATCCGAGAGCAGTCTGACAAACAAACACGCGCTTAGCTTGAGTATCCGAGAGCAGTCCAACAAACAAACACGCACTTAGCTTGAGTATCCGAGAGCAGTCCAACAAACAAACACGCGCTTAGCTTGAGTATCCGAGAGCAGTCCGACAAACAAACACGCGCTTAGCTTGAGTATCCGAGAGTAGTCCGACAAACAAACACGCGCTTAGCTTGAGTATCCGAGAGCAATCCGACAAACAAACACACACTTAGTTTGAGTATCCGAGAGTAGTCTGACAAACAAACACGCACTTAGCTTGAGTATCCGAGAGCAGTCCAACAAACAAACACGCACTTAGCTTGAGTATCCGAGAGCAATCCGACAAACAAACACGCGCTTAGCTTGAGTATCCGAGAGCAATCCGACAAACAAACACGCGCTTAGTTTGAGTATCCGAGAGCAGTCCGACAAACAAACACGCGCTTAGCTTGAGTATCCGAGAGCAGTCCGACAAACAAACATGCGCTTAGCTTGAGTATCCGAGAGTAGTCTGACAAACAAACACGCGCTTAGCTTGAGTATCCGAGAGCAATCCGACAAACAAACACGCGCTTAGCTTGAGTATCCGAGAGTAGTCCGACAAACAAACACGCGCTTAGCTTGAGTACCCGAGAGCAGTCCGACAAACAAACACGCACTTAGCTTGAGTATCCGAGAACAGTCCGACAAACAAACACGCGCTTAGCTTGAGTATCCGAGAGCAGTCCGACAAACAAACACGCACTTAGCTTGAGTATCCGAGAGCAGTCCGACAAACAAACATGCACTTAGCTTGAGTATCCGAGAGCAATCCGACAAACAAACACACGCTTAGTTTGAGTATCCGAGAGATCGACAAACAAACACGCACTTAGCTTGAGTATCCGAGAGCAGTCCAACAAACAAACACGCACTTAGCTTGAGTATCCGAGATCAATCCGACAAACAAACACGCCATTAGCCAGAGTATCCGAGAGTAGTCCGACAAACAAATACACGCTTAGCTTGAGTATCCGAGAGCAATCCGACAAACAAACATGCGCTTAGTTTGAGTATATGAGAGCAAACTGACAAACAAACACGCGCTTAGTTTGAGTATCCGAGAGCAATCTGACAAACAAACACGCGATTAGTTTGAGTATCCGAGAGCAATCCGACAAACAAACACGCGCTTAGTTTGAGTACCGAGATCAGTCCGACAAACAAACACGCGGTTAGCCTGAGTATCCGAGAGTAGTCTGGCAAACAAACACGCACTTAGCTTGAGTATCCGAGAGCAGTCCAACAAACAAACACGCACTTAGCTTGAGTATCCGAGAGTAATCCGACAAACAAACACGCGCTTAACTTGAGTATCCAAGAGCAGTATGACAAACAAACATGCACTTAGCTTGCGTATCCGAGAGTAGTCCGACAAACAAACATGCGCTTAGCTTGAGTACCCGATAGTAGTCAGAAAAATAAACACGCGCTTAGCTTGGGTATCCGAGAGCAGTGCAACAAACAAACACGCACTTAGCTTAAGTATCCGAAAGTATTCCAACAAACAAACACGCGCTTAGCTTGAGTATCCGAGAGTTATCCGACAAACAAACACGCGCTTAGCTTGAGTACCCGAGAGCAGTCCAACAAACAAACACGTACTTAGCTTGAGTATCCAAGAACAGTCTGACAAACAAACACGCACTTAGCTTTAGTATCCGAGAACAGTCCAACAAACAAACATGCACTTAGCTTGAGTACCCGAGAGCAGTCCGACAAACAAACACATACTTAGCTTGAGTACCCGAGAGCAGTCCAACAAACAAACATGTACTTAGCATGAGTATCCGAGAGCAGTCCAACAAACAAACAGGTACTTAACATGAGTATCCGAGAGCAGTCCGACAAACAAACACGTACTTAGCTTGAGTACCCGAGAGCAGTCCGACAAACAAACACGCGCTTAGCTTGAGTATCCGAGAGTAGTCCGACAAACAAACATGCGCTTAGCTTGAGTATCCGAGAGCAATCCGACAAACAAACATGCGCTTAGTTTGAGTATCCGAGAGCAATCTGACAAACAAACAGGCGCCTAGTTTGAGTATCCGAGAGCAATCCGACAAACAAACATGCGCTTAGTTTGAGTATCCGAGAGTAGTCCGACAAACAAACACGCGCTTAGCTTGAGTATCCGAGAGCAATCCGACAAACAAACACGTACTTAGCTTGAGTATCCGAGAGCAGTCCGACAAACATACACGTACTTAGCTTGAGTACCCGAGAGCAGTCCAACAAACAAACACGCTTAGGTTGAGTATCCGAGAGTAGTCCGACAAACAAACACGCGCTTAGCTTGAGTATCCGAGAGCAGTCCAACAAACAAACACGCTCTTAGCTTGAGTATCCGAGAGCAAACCGACAAACAAACACGCGCTTAGTTTGAGTACCCGAGATCAGTCCGACAAACAAACACGCGGTTAGCCTGAGTATCCGAGAGTAGTCTGGCAAACAAACACGCACTTAGCTTGAGTATCCGAGAGTAGTCTGGCAAACAAACACGCACTTAGCTTGAGTATCCGAGAGTAGTCCGACAAACAAACACGCGCTTAGCTTGAGTATCCGAGAGCAGTCCGACAAACAAACACGTACTTAGCTTGAGTACCCGAGAGCAGTCCGACAAACAAACACGCACTTAGCTTGAGTATCCGAGAGTAGTCCGACAAACAAACACGCGCTTAGCTTGAGTATCCGAGAGCAGTCCAACAAACAAACACGCGCTTAGCCTGAGTATCCGAGAGCAATCCGACAAACAAACACGCGATTAGCTTGAGTATCCGAGATCAGTCCAACAAACAAACACGCGCTTAGCTTGAGTATCCGAGAGCAGTCCAACAAACAAACACGCTCTCAGCCTGAGTACCCGAGATCAGTCCGACAAACAAACACGCGGTTAGCCTGAGTATCCGAGAGTAGTCTGGCAAACAAACACGCACTTAGCTTGAGTATCCGAGAGTAGTCTGTCAAACAAACACGCACTTAGCTTGAGTATCCGAGAGCAATCCGACAAACAAACACACACTTAGTTTGAGTATCCGAGAGTAGTCTGGCAAACAAACACGCACTTAGTTTGAGTATCCGAGAGCAGTCCAACAAACAAACACGCACTTAGCTTGAATATCCGAGAGCAATCCGACAAACAAAGACGCGATTAGCCAGAGTATCCGAGAGTAGTCCGACAAACAAACATGTGCTTAGCTTGAGTATCCGAGAGCAATCCGACAAACAAACATGTGCTTAGATTGAGTATCCGAGAGCAGTATGACAAACAAACACGCACTTATCTTGCGTATCCGAGAGTAGTCCGACAAACAAACACGCGCTTAGCTTGAGTATCCGAGAGCAATCCGACAAACAAACACACACTTAGTTTGAGTATCCGAGAGTAGTCTGGCAAACAAAAATGCACTTAGCTTGAGTATCCGAGAGCAGTCCAACAAACAAACACGCACTTAGCTTGAGTATCCGAGAGCAATCCGACAAACAAACACGCGCTTAGCCAGAGTATCCGAGAGCAATCCGACAAACAAACACGCGCTTAGTTTGAGTATCCGAGAGTAGTCCAACAAACAAACACGCACTTAGCTTGAGTATCCGAGAGCAATCCGACAAACAAACATGCGTTTATTTTGAGTATCCGAGAGCAATCTGACAAACAAACACGCGCTTAGTTTGAGTATCCGAAAGCAATCCGACAAACAAACACGCGCTTAGCTTGAGTACCCGAGAGCAGTCTGACAAACAAACACGCACTTAGCTTGAGTATCCGAGAGCAATCCGACAAACAAACACGGGCTTAGCTTTAGTATCCGAGAGTAGTCCGACAAACAAACATGCGCTTAGCTTGAGTACCCGAGAGTAGTCAGAAAAATAAACACGCGCTTAGCTTGAGTATCCGAGAGTATTCCAACAAACAAACACGCGCTTAGCTTGAGTATCCGAGAGTTATCCGACAAACAAACACGCGCTTAGCTTGAGTACCCGAGAGCAGTCCAACAAACAAACACGTACTTAGCTTGAGTATCCGAGAACAGTCTGACAAACATACACGCGCTTAGCTTGAGTATCCGAGAGCAGTCCAACAAACAAACACGCACTTAGCTTTAGTATCCGAGAACAGTCCAACAAACAAACATGCACTTAGCTTGAGTACCCGAGAGCAGTCCGACAAACAAACACATACTTAGCTTGAGTACCCGAGAGCAGTCCAACAAACAAACACGTACTTAGCATGAGTATCCGAGAGCAGTCCAACAAACAAACACGTACTAAGCTTGAGTACCCGAGAGTAGTCAGAAAAATAAACACGCGCTTAGCTTGAGTATCCGAGAGTATTCCAACAAACAAACACGCGCTTAGCTTGAGTATCCGAGAGTTATCCGACAAACAAACACGCGCTTAGCTTGAGTACCCGAGAGCAGTCCAACAAACAAACACGTACTTAGCTTGAGTATCCGAGAACAGTCTGACAAACATACACGCGCTTAGCTTGAGTATCCGAGAGCAGTCCAACAAACAAACACGCACTTAGCTTTAGTATCCGAGAACAGTCCAACAAACAAACATGCACTTAGCTTGAGTACCCGAGAGCAGTCCGACAAACAAACACGTACTTAGCATGAGTATCCGAGAGCAGTCCAACAAACAAACACGTACTAAGCTTGAGTACCCGAGAGCAGTCCGACAAACAAACACGCGCTTAGCTTGAGTATCCGAGAGTAGTCCGACAAACAAACACGCGCTTAGCTTGAGTATCCGAGAGCAGTCCGACAAACAAACACGTACTTAGCTTGAGTACCCGAGAGCACTCCGACAAACAAACACGCACTTAGCTTGAGTATCCGAGAGTAGTCCGACAAACAAACACGCGCTTAGCTTGAGTATCCGAGAGCAGTCCAACAAACACGCGCTTAGCCTGAGTATCCGAGAGCAATCCGACAAACAAACACGCGATTAGCTTGAGTATCCGAGATCAGTCCAACAAACAAACACGCGCTTAGCTTGAGTATCCGAGAGCAGTCCAACAAACAAACACGCTCTCAGCCTGAGTACCCGAGATCAGTCCGTCAAACAAACACGCGGTTAGCCTGAGTATCCGAGAGTAGTCCGGCAAACAAACACGCACTTAGCTTGAGTATCCGAGAGCAATCCGACAAACAAACACGCGCTTAGCTTGAGTATCCGAGAGCAATCCGACAAACAAACACGCGCTTAGTTTGAGTATCCGAGAGTAGTCCAACAAACAAACACGCACTTAGCTTGAGTATCCGAGAGCAATCCGACAAACAAACATGCGCTTAGTTTGAGTATCCGAGAGCAATCTGACAAACAAACACGCGCTTAGTTTGAGTATCCGAGAGCAATCCGACAAACAAACACGCGCTTAGCTTGAGTACCCGAGAGCAGTCTGACAAACAAACACGCACTTAGCTTGAGTATCCGAGAGCAATCCGACAAACAAACACGCGCTTAGCTTGAGTATCCGAGAGTAGTCCGACAAACAAACATGCGCTTAGCTTGAGTACCGAGAGTAGTCCGAAAAACAAACACGCGCTTAGCTTGAGTATCCGAGAGCAGTCCAACAAACAAACACGCGCTTAGCTTGAGTATCCGAGAGTATCCGACAAACAAACACGCGCTTAGCTTGAGTATCCGAGAGCAGTCCGACAAACAAACACGCACTTAGCTTGAGTATCCGAGAGCAGTCCGACAAACAAACACGCGCTTAGCTTGAGTATCCGAGAGCAGTCCAACAAACAAACACGCATTAGCTTGAGTATCCGAGAGCAGTCCGACAAACAAACACGCACTTAGCTTGAGTATCCGAGAGCAGTCCAACAAACAAACACGCACTTAGCTTGAGTATCCGAGAGCAGTCCGACAAACAAACACGTACTTAGCTTGAGTACCCGAGAGCAGTCCAACAAACAAACACGTACTTAGCTTGAGTATCCGAGAGCAGTCCGACAAACAAACACGCACTTAGCTTGAGTATCCGAGAGCAGTCCGACAAACAAACACGCGCTTAGCTTGAGTATCCGAGAGTAGTCCGACAAACAAACACGCGCTTAGCTTGAGTATCCGAGAGCAGTCCAACAAACAAACACGCGCTTAGCTTGAGTATCCGAGAGCAGTCCGACAAACAAACACGCGCTTAGCTTGAGTATCCGAGAGCAGTCAACAAACAAACACGCACTTAGCTTGAGTATCCGAGAGCAGTCCGACAAACAAACACGCGCTTAGCTTGAGTATCCGAGAGCAGTCCGACAAACAAACACGCACTTAGCTTGAGTATCCGAGAGCAGTCCGACAAACAAACACGCACTTAGCTTGAGTATCCGAGAGCAATCCGACAAACAAACGCGCTTAGCTTGAGTATCCGAGAGTAGTCCGACAAACAAACACGCGCTTAGCTTGAGTATCCGAGAGCAGTCCGAAACAAACACGCGCTTAGCTTGAGTATCCGAGAGCAATCCGACAAACAAACACGCACTTAGCTTGAGTATCCGAGAGCAGTCCGACAAACAAACACGCGCTTAGCTTGAGTATCCGAGAGCAGTCCAACAAACAAACACGCGCTTAGCTTGAGTATCCGAGAGCAGTCCGACAAACAAACACGCGCTTAGCTTGAGTATCCGAGAGCAGTCCAACAAACAAACACGCGCTTAGCTTGAGTATCCGAGAGCAATCCGACAAACAAACACGCGCTTAGCTTGAGTACCCGAGATCAGTCCGACAAACAAACACGCGGTTAGCCTGAGTATCCGAGAGTAGTCTGGCAAACAAACACGCACTTAGCTTGAGTATCCGAGAGTAGTCTGACAAACAAACACGCACTTAGCTTGAGTATCCGAGAGTAGTCCGACAAACAAACACGCACTTAGCTTGAGTATCCGAGAGCAGTCCGACAAACAAACACGCACTTAGCTTGAGTATCGAGAGCATCGACAAACAAACACGCCTTAGCTTGAGTATCCGAGAGATCGACAAACAACCGCGCTTAGCTTGAGTATCCGAGAGCAGTCCGACAAACAAACACGCGCTTAGCTTGAGTATCCGAGAGCAGTCGACAAACAAACACGCTTAGCTTGAGTATCCGAGAGTATCCACAAACAAACACGCGCTTAGCTTGAGTATCCGAGAGCATCCGACAAACAAACACGCGCTTAGCTTGAGTACCGAGAGCAGTCCAACAAACAAACACGCACTTAGCTTGAGTATCCGAGAGCAGTCCGACAAACAAACACGCGCTTAGCTTGAGTATCCGAGAGCAGTCCAACAAACAAACACGCGCTTAGCTTGAGTATCCGAGAGCAGTCCGACAAACAAACACGCGCTTAGCTTGAGTACCGAGAGCAGTCCGACAAACAAACACGCGCTTAGCTTGAGTATCCGAGAGCAGTCCGACAAACAAACACGCGCTTAGCTTGAGTATCCGAGAGCAGTCCGACAAACAAACACGCACTTAGCTTGAGTATCCGAGAGCAGTCCAACAAACAAACACGCACTTAGCTTGAGTACCCGAGAGCAGTCCGACAAACAAACACGCACTTAGCTTGAGTATCCGAGAGCAGTCCAACAAACAAACACGCACTTAGCTTGAGTATCCGAGAGCAGTCCGACAAACAAACACGCGCTTAGCTTGAGTATCCGAGAGCAGTCCGACAAACAAACACGCGCTTAGCTTGAGTATCCGAGAGCAGTCCGACAAACAAACACGCGCTTAGCTTGAGTACCCGAGAGCAGTCCGACAAACAAACACGCACTTAGCTTGAGTATCCGAGAGTAGTCCGACAAACAAACACGCGCTTAGCTTGAGTATCCGAGAGCAGTCCAACAAACACGCGCTTAGCTTGAGTATCCGAGAGCAATCCGACAAACAAACACGCGCTTAGCTTGAGTATCCGAGAGCAGTCCAACAAACAAACACGCGCTTAGCTTGAGTATCCGAGAGCAGTCCGACAAACAAACACGCTCTTAGCCTGAGTATCCGAGATCAGTCCGACAAACAAACACGCGCTTAGCCTGAGTATCCGAGAGTAGTCTGACAAACAAACACGCGCTTAGCTTGAGTATCCGAGAGCAATCCGACAAACAAACACGCGCTTAGTTTGAGTATCCGAGAGCAGTCTGACAAACAAACACGCACTTAGTTTGAGTATCCGAGAGCAGTCCGACAAACAAACACGC
>CM026402.1:76049012-76073192 GCA_014843695.1 Archivesica marissinica | reverse complement strand
TTGAGTATCCGAGAGCAGTCCAACAAACAAACACGCGCTTAGCTTGAGTATCCTAGAGCAGTCCAACAAACAAACACGCGCTTAGTTTGAGTATCCGAGATCAGTCCGACAAACAAACACGTGGTTAGCTTGAGTATCCGAGAGTAGTCCGACAAACAAACACACGCTTAGCTTGAGTATCCGAGAGCAGTCCAACAAACAAACATGCGCTTAGCCTGAGTATCCGAGAGAAATCCAACAAACAAACATGCGCTTAGCTTGAGTATCCGAGAGCAGTCCAACAAACAAACACGCGCTTAGCTTGAGTATCCGAGAGCAGTCCAACAAACAAACACGCGCTTAGTTTGAGTATCCGAGATCAGTCCGACAAACAAACACGCGGTTAGCCTGAGTATCTGAGAGTAGTCTGGCAAACAAACACGCACTTAGCTTGAGTATCCGAGAGCAATCCGACAAACAAACACGCGCTTATTTTGAGTACCCGAGATCAATCCGACAAACAAACACGTGGTTAGCTTGAGTATCTGAGAGCAGTCCAACAAACAAACACGCGCTTAGCTTGAGTATCCGAGAGCAGTCCAACACACAAACACGCGCTTAGGTTGAGTATCCGAGAGTAGTCCGACAAACAAACACGCGCTTAGCTTGAGTATCCGAGAGCAGTCAGAAAAATAAACACGCGTTTAGCTTAAGTATCCGAGAGTATTCCAACAAACAAACATGCGCTTAGCTTGAGTATCCGAGAGTAGTCCGACAAACAAACATGCGCTTAGCTTGAGTACCCGAGAGAAGTCCGACAAACGTACACGCGCTTAGCTTGAGTATCCGAGAACAGTTCGACAAATAAACACGCGCTTAGCTTGAGTATCCGAGAGCAATCCGACAAACAAACACGCGCTTAGTTTGAGTACTCAAGATCAGTCCGACAAACAAACACGCGGTTAGCCTGAGTATCCGAGAGCAGTCCGACAAACAAACACGCGCTTAGCTTGAGTATCCGAGAGCAGTCCAACAAACAAACACGCGCTTAGCTTGAGTATCCGAGAGCAGTCCGACAAACAAACACGCGCTTAGCTTGAGTATCCGAGAGCAGTCCGACAAACAAACACGCGCTTAGCTTGAGTATCCGAGAGCAGTCCGACAAACAAACACGCGCTTAGCTTGAGTATCCGAGAGTAGTCAGAAAAACAAACACGCGCTTAGCTTGAGTATCCGAGAGCAATCCGACAAACAAACACGCGCTTAGTTTGAGTACTCAAGATCAGTCCGACAAACAAACACGCGGTTAGCCTGAGTATCCGAGAGTAGTCTGGCAAACAAACACGCACTTAGCTTGAGTATCCGAGAGTAGTCTGGCAAACAAACACGCACTTAGCTTGAGTACCCGAGATCAATCCGACAAACAAACACGCGGTTAGCTTGAGTATCCGAGAGTAGTCCGACAAACAAACACGCGCTTAGCTTGAGTATCCGAGAGCAGTCCAACAAACAAACACGCTCTTAGCCTGAGTATCCGAGAGCAATCCGACAAACAAACACGCGCTTAGTTTGAGTACCCGAGATCAGTCCGACAAACAAACACGCGGTTAGCCTGAGTATCCGAGAGTAGTCTGGCAAACAAACATGCACTTAGCTTGAGTATCCGAGAGTTGTCTGGCAAACAAACAAGCACTTAGCTTGAGTATCCGAGAGCAATCCGACAAACAAACACGCGCTTAGTTTGAGTATCCGAGAGTAGTCTGACAAACAAACACGCACTTAGCTTGAGTATCCGAGAGCATTCCAACAAACAAACATGCACTTAGCTTGAGTATCCGAGAGCAATCCGACAAACAAAGACGCGATTAATTTGAGTATCCGAGAGCAATCTGACAAACAAACATGCGCTTAGTTTGAGTATCCGAGAGCAATCTGACAAACAAACACGCGCTTAGTTTGAGTATCCGAGAGAAATCCGACAAACAAACACGCGCTTAGCTTTAGTATCCCAGAGCAGTCCAACAAACAAACACGCGCTTAGCTTGAGTATCCAAGAGCAGTCCAACAAACAAACACGCGCTTAGGTTGAGTATCCGAGAGTAGTCCGATAAACAAACACGCGCTTAGCTTGAGTATCCGAGAGCAGTCCAACAAACAAACACGCTCTTAGCCTGAGTATCCGAGAGCAATCCGACAAACAAACACGCGCTTTGCTTGAGTACCCGCGATCAGTCCGACAAACAAACACGCGGTTAGCCTGAGTATCTCCGAGAGTAGTCTGGCAAACAAATACGCACTTAGCTTGAGTATCCAAGAGTTGTCTGGCAAACAAACACGCACTTAGCTTGAGTATCCGAGAGCAATCCGACAAACAAACACACACTTAGTTTGAGTATCCGAGAGTAGTCTGGCAAACAAACACGCACTTAGCTTGAGTATCCGAGAGCAGTCCAACAAACAAACACGCACTTAGCTTGAGTATCCGAGAGCAATCCGACAAACAAAGACGCGATTAGCCAGAGTATCCGAGAGTAGTCCGACAAACAAACACGCGCTTAGCTTGAGTATCCGAGAGCAATCCGAAAACAAACATGCGCTTAGCTTGAGTATCCGAGAGTAATCCGACAAACAAACATGCGCTTAGTTTGAGTATCCGAGAGAGTCCGACAAACAAACACGCGCTTAGCTTGAGTATCCGAGAGCAATCCGACAAACAAACACATACTTAGTTTGAGTATCCGAGAGTAGTCTGGCAAACAAACACGCACTTAGCTTGAGTATCCGAGAGCAGTCCAGCAAACAAACACGCACTTAGCTTGAGTATTCGAGAGCAATCCGACAAACAAACATGCGCTTAGTTTGAGTATCCGAGAGCAATCTGACAAACAAACACGCGCTTAGTTTGAGTATCCGAGAGCAATCCGACAAACAAACACGCGCTTAGCTTGAGTATCCGAGAGTAATCCGACAAACAAACATGCGCTTAGTTTGAGTATCCGAGAGTAGTCCGACAAACAAACACGCGCTTAGCTTGAGTATCCGAGAGCAATCTGACAAACAAACACATACTTAGTTTGAGTATCCGAGAGTAGTCTGGCAAACAAACACGCACTTAGCTTGAGTATCCGAGAGCAGTCCAGCAAACAAACACGCACTTAGCTTGAGTATTCGAGAGCAATCCGACAAACAAACACGCGCTTAGCCAGAGTATCCGAGAGTAGTCCGACAAACAAACACGCGCTTAGCTTGAGTATCCGAGAGCAATCCGACAAATAAACACGCGCTTAGTTTGAGTATCCGAGAGTAGTCCGACAAACAAACACGCGCTTAGCTTGAGTATCCGAGAGCAATCCGACAAACAAACATGCTCTTAGTTTGAGTATCCGAGAGCAATCTGACAAACAAACACGCGCTTAGTTTGAGTACCCGAGAGCAGTCTGACAAACAAACACGCATTTAGCTTGAGTATCCAAGAGCAATCCGACAAACAAACACGGGCTTAGCTTTAGTATCCGAGAGTAGTCCGACAAACAAACACGCGCTTAGCTTGAGTATCCGAGAGCAGTCCGACAAACACGCACTTAGCTTGAGTACCCGAGAGCAGTCCAACAAACAATCACGTACTTAGCTTGAGTATCCGAGAAGATTCTGACAAACAAACACGCGCTTAGCTTGAGTATCCGAGAGCAGTCCAACAAACAAACACGCACTTAGCCTTAGTATCCGAGAACAGTCCAACAAACAAACATGCACTTAGCTTGATTACCCGAGAGCAGTCCGACAAACAAACACGTACTTAGCTTGAGTACACGAGAGCAGTCCAACAAACAAACACGTACTTAGCTTGAGTATCCGAGAGCAGTCCGACAAACAAACACGTACTTAGCTTGAGTACCTGAGAGCAGTCCGACCAACAAACACGCGCTTAGCTTGAGTATCCGAGAGCAGTCCAACAAACAAACACGCGCTTAGCCTGAGTATCCGAGAGCAATCCGACGAACAAACACACACTTAGCTTGAGTATCCGAGAGCAGCCCAACTAACAAACACGCGCTTAGCTTGAGTATCCGAGAGCAGTCCAACAAACAAACACGCGCTTAGGTTGAGTATCCGAGAGCAGTCCAACAAACAAACACGCGCTTAGGTTGAGTATCCGAGAGTAGTCCGACAAACAAACACGCGCTTAGCTTGAGTATCCGAGAGCAGTCCAACAAACAAACACGCTCTTAGCATGAGTATCCGAGAGCAATCCGACAAACAAACACGCGCTTAGTTTGAGTACCCGAGATCAGTCCGACAAACAAACACGCAGTTAGCCTGAGTATCCGAGAGTAGTCTGGCAAACAAACACGCACTTAGCTTGAGTATCCGAGAGTAGTCTGGCAAACAAACACGCACTTAGCTTGAGTATCCGAGAGCAATCCGACAAACAAACACACGCTTAGTTTGAGTATCCGAGAGTAGTCTGACAAACAAACACGCACTTAGCTTGAGTATCCGAGAGCAGTCCAACAAACAAACACGCACTTAGCTTGAGTATCCGAGAGCAATCCGACAAACAAAGACGCGATTAGTTTGAGTATCCGAGAGCAATCTGACAAACAAACATGCGCTTAGTTTTGAGTATCTGAGAGCAATCTGACAAACAAACACGCGCTTAGCTTGAGTATCCGAGATTAGTCAGAAAAATAAACACGCGCTTAGCTTGAGTATCTGAGAGTATTCCAACAAACAAACACGCGCTTAGCTTGAGTATCCGAGAGTAGTCCGACAAACAAACACGCGCTTAGCTTGAGTACCCGAGAGAAGTCCGACAAACAAACACGCGTTTAGCTTGAGTATCCGAGAACAGTTCGACAAATAAACACGCGCTTAGCTTGAGTATCCGAGAGCAGTCCGACAAACAAACACGCGCTTAGCTTGAGTACCCGAGAGAAGTCCGACAAACAAACACGCGTTTAGCTTGAGTATCCGAGAACAGTTCGACAAATAAACACGCGCTTAGCTTGAGTACCCGAGAGCAGTCCGACAAACAAACACGCGCTTAGCTTGAGTATCCGAGAGCAGTCCGAAAAACAAACACGCACTTAGCCTGAGTACCCGAGAGCAGTCCAACAAACAAACACGTACTTAGCTTGCGTATCCGAGAACAGTCTGACAAACAAACACGCGCTTAGCTTGGATATCCGAGAGCAGAGAGCAGTCCAACAAACAAACACGCACTTAGCTTTAGTATCCGAGAACAGTCCAACAAACAAACATGCACTTAGCTTGAGTACCCGAGAGCAGTCCGACAAACAAACACGTACTTAGCTTGAGTAACCGAGAGCAGTCCAACAAACAAACACGTACTTAACTTGAGTACCCGAGAGCAGTCCAACAAACAATCACGTACTTAGCTTGAGTATCCGAGAAGAGTCTGACAAACAAACACGCGCTTAGCTTGAGTATCCGAGAGCAGTCCAACAAACAAACACGCACTTAGCCTTAGTATCCGAGAACAGTCCAACAAACAAACATGCACTTAGCTTGAGTACCCGAGAGCAGTCCGACAAACAAACACGTACTTAGCGTGAGTACCCGAGAGCAGTCCAACAAACAAACACGTACTTAGCTTGAGTATCCGAGAGCAGTCCGACAAACAAACACGTACTTAGCTTGAGTACCCGAGAGCAGTCCGACAAACAAACACGCGCTTAGCTTGAGTATCCGAGAGTAGTCCGACCAACAAACACGCGCTTAGCTTGAGTATCCGAGAGCAGTCCAACAAACAAACACGCGCTTAGCCTGAGTATCCGAGAGCAATCCGACGAACAAACACACACTTAGCTTGAGTATCCGAGAGCAGCCCAACTAACAAACACGCGCTTAGCTTGAGTATCCGAGAGCAGTCCAACAAACAAACACGCGCTTAGGTTGAGTATCCGAGAACAGTCCAACAAACAAACATGCACTTAGCTTGATTACCCGAGAGCAGTCCGACAAACAAACACGTACTTAGCTTGAGTACACGAGAGCAGTCCAACAAACAAACACGTACTTAGCTTGAGTATCCGAGAGCAGTCCGACAAACAAACACGTACTTAGCTTGAGTACCTGAGAGCAGTCCGACAAACAAACACGCGCTTAGCTTGAGTATCCGAGAGTAGTCCGACCAACAAACACGCGCTTAGCTTGAGTATCCGAGAGCAGTCCAACAAACAAACACGCGCTTAGCCTGAGTATCCGAGAGCAATCCGACGAACAAACACACACTTAGCTTGAGTATCCGAGAGCAGCCCAACTAACAAACACGCGCTTAGCTTGAGTATCCGAGAGCGGTCCAACAAACAAACACGCGCTTAGGTTGAGTATCCGAGAGCAGTCCAACAAACAAACACGCGCTTAGGTTGAGTATCCGAGAGTAGTCCGACAAACAAACACGCGCTTAGCTTGAGTATCCGAGAGCAGTCCAACAAACAAACACGCTCTTAGCATGAGTATCCGAGAGCAATCCGACAAACAAACACGCGCTTAGTTTGAGTACCCGAGATCAGTCCGACAAACAAACACGCAGTTAGCCTGAGTATCCGAGAGTAGTCTGGCAAACAAACACGCACTTAGCTTGAGTATCCGAGAGTAGTCTGGCAAACAAACACGCACTTAGCTTGAGTATCCGAGAGCAATCCGACAAACAAACACACGCTTAGTTTGAGTATCCGAGAGTAGTCTGACAAACAAACACGCACTTAGCTTGAGTATCCGAGAGCAGTCCAACAAACAAACACGCACTTAGCTTGAGTATCCGAGAGCAATCCGACAAACAAAGACGCGATTAGTTTGAGTATCCGAGAGCAATCTGACAAACAAACATGCGCTTAGTTTTGAGTATCTGAGAGCAATCTGACAAACAAACACGCGCTTAGCTTGAGTATCCGAGATTAGTCAGAAAAATAAACACGCGCTCAGCTTGAGTATCTGAGAGTATTCCAACAAACAAACACGCGCTTAGCTTGAGTATCCGAGAGTAGTCCGACAAACAAACACGCGCTTAGCTTGTTGAGTACCCGAGAGAAGTCCGACAAACAAACACGCGTTTAGCTTGAGTATCCGAGAACAGTTCGACAAATAAACACGCGCTTAGCTTGAGTACCCGAGAGCAGTCCGACAAACAAACACGCGCTTAGCTTGAGTATCCGAGAGCAGTCCGAAAAACAAACACGCACTTAGCCTGAGTACCCGAGAGCAGTCCAACAAACAAACACGTACTTAGCTTGCGTATCCGAGAACAGTCTGACAAACAAACACGCGCTTAGCTTGAATATCCGAGAGCAGAGAGCAGTCCAACAAACAAACACGCACTTAGCTTTAGTATCCGAGAACAGTCCAACAAACAAACATGCACTTAGCTTGAGTACCCGAGAGCAGTCCGACAAACAAACACGTACTTAGCTTGAGTAACCGAGAGCAGTCCAACAAACAAACACGTACTTAACTTGAGTACCCGAGAGCAGTCCAACAAACAATCACGTACTTAGCTTGAGTATCCGAGAAGAGTCTGACAAACAAACACGCGCTTAGCTTGAGTATCCGAGAGCAGTCCAACAAACAAACACGCACTTAGCCTTAGTATCCGAGAACAGTCCAACAAACAAACATGCACTTAGCTTGAGTACCCGAGAGCAGTCCGACAAACAAACACGTACTTAGCGTGAGTACCCGAGAGCAGTCCAACAAACAAACACGTACTTAGCTTGAGTATCCGAGAGCAGTCCGACAAACAAACACGTACTTAGCTTGAGTACCCGAGAGCAGTCCGACAAACAAACACGCGCTTAGCTTGAGTATCCGAGAGTAGTCCGACCAACAAACACGCGCTTAGCTTGAGTATCCGAGAGCAGTCCAACAAACAAACACGCGCTTAGCCTGAGTATCCGAGAGCAATCCGACGAACAAACACGCACTTAGCTTGAGTATCCGAGAGCAGCCCAACTAACAAACACGCGCTTAGCTTGAGTATCCGAGAGCAGTCCAACAAACAAACACGCGCTTAGGTTGAGTATCCGAGAGCAGTCCAACAAACAAACACGCGCTTAGGTTGAGTATCCGAGAGTAGTCCGACAAACAAACACGCGCTTAGCTTGAGTATCCGAGAGCAGTCCAACAAACAAACACGCTCTTAGCATGAGTATCCGAGAGCAATCCGACAAACAAACACGCGCTTAGTTTGAGTACCCGAGATCAGTCCGACAAACAAACACGCAGTTAGCCTGAGTATCCGAGAGTAGTCTGGCAAACAAACACGCACTTAGCTTGAGTATCCGAGAGTAGTCTGGCAAACAAACACGCACTTAGCTTGAGTATCCGAGAGCAATCCGACAAACAAACACACGCTTAGTTTGAGTATCCGAGAGTAGTCTGACAAACAAACACGCACTTAGCTTGAGTATCCGAGAGCAGTCCAACAAACAAACACGCACTTAGCTTGAGTATCCGAGAGCAATCCGACAAACAAAGACGCGATTAGTTTGAGTATCCGAGAGCAATCTGACAAACAAACATGCGCTTAGTTTTGAGTATCTGAGAGCAATCTGACAAACAAACACGCGCTTAGCTTGAGTATCCGAGATTAGTCAGAAAAATAAACAAGCGCTTAGCTTGAGTATCTGAGAGTATTCCAACAAACAAACACATGCTTAGCTTGAGTATCCGAGAGTAGTCCGACAAACAAACACGCGCTTAGCTTGAGTACCCGAGAGAAGTCCGACAAACAAACACGCGTTTAGCTTGAGTATCCGAGAACAGTTCGACAAATAAACACGCGCTTAGCTTGAGTACCCGAGAGCAGTCCGACAAACAAACACGCGCTTAGCTTGAGTATCCGAGAGCAGTCCGAAAAACAAACACGCGGTTAGCCTGAGTACCCGAGAGCAGTCCAACAAACAAACACGTACTTAGCTTGCGTATCCGAGAACAGTCTGACAAACAAACACGCGCTTAGCTTGAGTATCCGAGAGCAGAGAGCAGTCCAACTAACAAACACGCACTTAGCTTTAGTATCCGAGAGCAGTCCAACAAACAAACACGCGCTTAGCTTGAGTAACCGAGAGCAGTCCAACAAACAAACACGCGCTTATGTTGAGTATCCGAGAGTAGTCCGACAAACAAACACGCGCTTAGCTTGAGTATCCGAGAGCAATCCGACAAACTAACACACGCTTAGTTTGATTATCCGAGAGTAGTCTGACAAACAAACACGCACTTAGCTTGAGTATGCGAGAGCAGTCTAACAAACAAACACGCACTTAGCTTGAGTATCCGAGAGCAATCCGACAAACAAAGACGCGGTTAGTTTGAGTATCCGAGAGCAATCTGACAAATAAACATGCGCTTAGTTTGAGTATCCGAGAGCAATCTGACAAACAAATACGCGCTTAATTTGAGTATCCGAGAGCAGTCCAACAAACAAACATGCGCTTAGCTTGAGTATCCGAGAGTAGTCTGGCAAACAAACACGCACTTATCTTGAGTATCCGAGAGCAATCCGACAAACAAACACACGCTTAGTTTGAGTATCCGAGAGTAGTCCGACAAACAAACACACGCTTAGCTTGAGTACCCGAGAGCAGTCCAACAATCAAACACGTACTTAGCTTGAGTACCCGAGAACAGTCCAACAAACAAACATGCACTTAGCTTGAGTACCCGAGAGCAGTCCAACAAACAAACACGCACTTAGCTTGAGTACCCGAGAGCAGTATGACAAATAAACATGCACTTAGATTGCGTATCCGAGAGCAATCCAACAAACAAACACAGGCTTAGTTTGAGTATCCGAGAGCAGTCCAACAAACAAACACGTGCTTAGCTTGAGTAACCGAGAGCAGTCCAACAAACAAACACGCGCTTAGGTTGACTATCCGAGTGTAGTCCGACAAACAAACACGCGCTTAGCTTGAGTATCCGAGAGCAATCCGACAAACTAACACACGCTTAGTTTGAGTATCCGAGAGTAGTCTGACAAACAAACACGCACTTAGCTTGAGTATCCGAGAGCAGTCCAACAAACAAACACGCACTTAGCTTGAGTATCCGAGAGCAATCCGACAAACAAAGAGGCGATTAGTTTGAGTATCCGAGAGCAATCTGACAAACAAACATGCGCTTAGTTTGAGTATCCGAGAGCAATCTGACAAACAAACACGCGCTTAGTTTGAGTATCCGAGAGCAGTCCAACAAACAAACATGCGCTTAGCTTGAGTACCCGAGAGTAGTCAGAAAAATAAACACGCGCTTAGCTTGAGTATCCGAGAGTATTCCAACAAACAAACATGCGCTTAGCTTGAGTATCCGAGAGTAGTCCGACAAACAAACACGCGCTTAGCTTGAATACCCGAGAGAAGTCCAACAAACAAACACACGCTTAGCTTGAGTACCCGAGAGCAGTCCAACAAACAAACATGTACTTAGCTTGAGTACCCGAGAGCAGTCCAACAAACAAACACGTACTTAGCTTGAGTATCCGAGAACAGTCTGACAAACAAACACACGCTTAGCTTGAGTATCCGACAGCAGTCCAACAAACAAACACGCACTTAGCTTTAGTATCCGAGAACAGTCCAACAAACAAACATGCACTTAGCTTGAGTACCCGAGAGCAGTCCGACAAACAAACACGTACTTAGCTTGAGTACCCAGAGCAGTCCAACAAACAAACACGTACTTATCTTGAGTATCCGAGAGCAGTCCGACCAACAAACACGCGCTTAGCTTGAGTACCCGAGAGCAGTCCAACAAACAAACACGCACTTAGCTTGAGTACCCGAGAGCAGTATGACAAATAAACTCGCACTTAGATTGCGTATCCGAGAGTAGTCCGACAAACAAACACGCGCTTAGCATGAGTATCCGAGAGCAGTCCAACAAACAAACATGCACTTAGCTTGAGTATCCGAGAGCAATCCGACAAACAAACACAGGCTTAGTTTGAGTATCCGAGAGTAGTCTGGCAAACAAACACGCACTTAGCATGAGTATCTGAGAGCAGTCCAACAAACAAACACGCACTTAGCTTGAGTATCCGAGAGCAATCCGACAAACAAAGACGTGATTAGTTTGAGTATCCGAGAGCAATCTGACAAACAAACTTGCGCTTAGTTTGAGTATCCGAGAGCAATCTGACAAACACACACGCACCTAGTTTGAGTATCCGAGAGCAATCCGACAAACAAACACGCGCTTAGCTTGAGTACCCGAGAGCAGTCCAACAAACAAATACGCGCTTAGGTTGAGTATCCGAGAGTAGTCCGACAAACAAACACGCGCTTAGCTTGAGTATCCGAGAGCAGTCCAACAAACAAACACGCTCTTAGCCTGAGTATCCGAGAGCAATCCGACAAACAAACACGCGCTTAGTTTGAGTACCCGAGATCAGTCCGACAAACAAACACGCGGTTAGCCTGCGTATCCGAGAGTAGTCTGGCAAACAAACACGCACTTAGCTTGAGTATCCGAGAGTAGTCTGGCAAACAAACACGCACTTTTCTTGAGTATCCGAGAGCAATCCGACAAACAAACACACGCTTAGTTTGAGTATCCGAGAGTAGTCTGACAAACAAACACGCTCTTAGCTTGAGTATCCGAGAGCAATCTGACAAACAAACATGCGCTTAGTTTGAGTAACCGAGAGCAATCTGACAAACAAACACGCGCTTAGTTTGAGTATCCGAGAGCAATCCGACAAACAAACACGCGCTTAGCTTGAGTATCCGAGAGCAGTCCAATAAACAAACACGCGCTTAGCTTGAGTACCCGAGAGCAGTATGACAAATAAACACGCACTTAGATTGCATATCCGAGAGTAGTCCGACAAACAAACACGCACTTATCTTGAGTATCCGAGAGCAATCCAACAAACAAACACACGCTTAGTTTGAGTATCCGAGAGTAGTCTGGCAAACAAACATGCACTTAGCATGAGTATCCGAGAGCAGTCCAACAAACAAACACGCACTTAGCTTGAGTATCCGAGAGCAATCCGACAAACAAAGACGTGATTAGTTTGAGTATCCGAGAGCAATCTGACAAGCAAACATGCGCTTAGTTTGAGTGTCCGAGAGCAATCTGACAAACACACACGCGCTTAGCTTGAGTACCTGAGAGCAGTCCAACAAACAAACACGCGCTTAGGTTGAGTATCCGAGAGTAGTCCGACAAACAAACATGCGCTTAGCTTGAGTATCCGAGAGCAGTCCAACAAACAAACACGCTCTTAGCCTGAGTATCCGAGAGCAATCCGACAAACAAACACGCGCTTAGTTTGAGTACCCGAGATCAGTCCGACAAACAAACACGCGGTTAGCCTGCGTATCCGAGAGTAGTCTGGCAAACAAACACGCACTTAGCTTGAGTATCCGAGAGTAGTCAGGCAAACAAACACGCAATTTTCTTAAGTATCCGAGAGCAAACCGACAAACAAATACACGCTTAGTTTGAGTATCCGAGAGCAATCTGACAAACAAACATGCGCTTAGTTTGAGTATCCGAGAGCAATCTGACAAACAAACACGCGCTTAGTTTGAGTATCCGAGAGCAATCCGACAAACAAACACGCGCATAGCTTGAGTATCCGAGAGCAGTCCAATAAACAAACACGCGCTTAGCTTGAGTATCCAAGAGCAGTCCAACAAACAAACACGCGCTTAGGTTGAGTATCCGAGAGTAGTCCGACAAACAAACACGCGCTTAGCATGAGTATCCGAGAGCAGTCCAACAAACAAACACGCTCTTAGCCTGAGTATCCGAGAGCAATCCGACAAACAAACACGCACTTAGTTTGAGTACCCGAGATCAGTCCGACAAACAAACACGCGGTTAGCCTGAGTATCCGAGAGTAGTCTGGCAAACAAACACGTACTTAGCTTGAGTATCCAAGAGTAGTCTGGCAAACAAACACGCACTTAGCTTGAGTATCCGAGAGCAATCCGACAAACAAACACACGCTTAGTTTGAGTATCCGAGAGTAGTCTGGCAAACAAACACGCACTTAGCTTGAGTATCCGAGAGCAGTCGAACAAACAAACACGCACTTAGCTTGAGTATCCGAGAGCAATCCGATAAACAAAGACGCGATTAGCCAGAGTATCCGAGAGTAGTCCGACAAACAAACACTCGTTTAGCTTGAGTATCCGAGAGCAATCCGACAAACAAACATGCGCTTAGTTTGAGTATCCGAGAGCAATCTGACAAACAAACACGTGCTTAGTTTGAGTATCCGAGAGCAGTCCAACAAACAAACACGCACTTAGCTTGAGTATCCGAGAGCAGTCCGACAAACAAACACGTACTTAACTTGAGTACCCGAGAGCAGTCCGACAAACAAACACGCGCTTAGCTTGAGTATCCGAGAGCAGAAAGCAGTCCAACAAACAAACACGCACTTAGCTTTAGTATCCGAGAACAGTCCAACAAACAAACATGCACTTAGCTTGAGTACCCGAGAGCAGTCAGACAAACAAACACGTACTTAGCTTGAGTAACCGAGAGCAGTCCAACAAAAAAACACGTACTTAGCTTGAGTATCCGAGAGCAGTCCGACAAACAAACACGTACTTAACTTGAGTACCCGAGAGCAGAAAGCAGTCCAACAAATAAACAAACACGCGCTTAGGTTGAGTATCCGAGATTAGTCCGACAAACAAACACGCGCTTAGCTTGAGTATCAGAGAGCAGTCCAACAAACAAACACGCTCTTAGCCTGAGTATCCGAGAGCAATCCAACAAACAAACACGCGCTTAGTTTGAGTACCCGAGATCAGTCCGACAAACAAACATGCACTTAGCTTGAGTACCCGAGAGCAGTCCGACAAACAAACACATACTTAGCTTGAGTACCCGAGAGCAGTCCAACAAACAAACACATACTTAGCTTGAGTATCCGAGAGCAGTCCGACAAACAAACACGTACTTAGCTTGAGTACCCGAGAACAGTCTGACAAACAAACACGCGCTTAGCTTGAGTATCCGAGAGTAGTCCGACAAACAAACACGCGCTTAGCTTGAGTATCCGAGAGCAGTCCAACAAACAAACACGCACTTAGCTTGAGTATCCGAGAGCAATCCGACAAACAAAGACGTGATTAGTTTGAGTATCCGAGAGCAATCTGACAAACAAACTTGCGCTTAGTTTGAGTATCCGAGAGCAATCTGACAAACACACACGCGCCTAGTTTGAGTATCCGAGAGCAATTCGACAAACAAACACGCGCTTAGCTTGAGTACCCGAGAGCAGTCTGACAAACAAACACGCACTTAGCTTGAGTATCCGAGAGCAGTCCGACAAACAAACACACGCTTAGTTTGAGTATCCGAGAGTAGTCCGACAAACAAACACACGCTTAGCTTGAGTACCCGAGAGCAGTCCAACAATCAAACACGTACTTAGCTTGAGTACCCGAGAACAGTCCAAATAACAAACATGCACTTAGCTTGAGTACCCGAGAGCAGTCCGACAAACAAACACGTACTTAGCTTGAGTACCCAGAGCAGTCCAACAAACAAACACGTACTTATCTTGAGTATCCGAGAGCAGTCCGACCAACAAACACGCGCTTAGCTTGAGTACCCGAGAGCAGTCCAACAAACAAACACGCACTTAGCTTGAGTACCCGAGAGCAGTATGACAAATAAACACGCACTTAGATTGCGTATCCGAGAGTAGTCCGACAAACAAACACGCGCTTAGCTTGAGTATCCGAGAGCAATCCAACAAACAAACACTTAGTGAGTATCCAGAGATCCAACAAACAAACAGGCTTAGCTTGAGTATCCGAGAGCAGTCCAACAAACAAACACGCGCTTAGCTTGAGTATCCGAGAGCAGTCCAACAAACAAACACGCGCTTAGGTTGAGTATCCGAGAGCAGTCCGACAAACAAACACGCGCTTAGCTTGAGTATCCGAGAGCAGTCCGACAAACAAACACGCTCTTAGCTTGAGTATCCGAGAGCAATCCGACAAACAAACACGCGCTTAAACCAACACCACAAACAAACACCCTTGTTTGAGTATCCGAGAGTAGTCTGACAAACAAACACGCACTTAGCTTGAGTATCCGAGAGCAGTCCAACAAACAAACACGCACTTAGCTTGAGTATCCGAGAGCAATCCGACAAACAAAGACGCGATTAGGAGTATCCGAGAGAGTCCACAAACAAACACGCTTAGCTTGAGTATCCGAGAGCAATCTGACAAACAAACATGCGCTTAGTTTGAGTATCCGAGAGCAATCTGACAAACAAACACGCGCTTAGTTTGAGTATCCGAGAGCAGTCCAACAAACAAACACGCGCTTAGCTTGAGTATCCGAGAGTAGTCCGACAAACAAACACGCACTTAGCTTGAGTACCCGAGAGCAGTCCGACAAACAAACACGCGCTTAGCTTGAGTATCCGAGAGCAGTCCAACAAACAAACACGCACTTAGCTTGAGTATCCGAGAACAGTCCAACAAACAAACACGCACTTAGCTTGAGTACCCGAGAGCAGTCAGACAAACAAACACGTACTTAGCTTGAGTAACCGAGAGCAGTCCAACAAAAAAACACGTACTTAGCTTGAGTATCCGAGAGCAGTCCGACAAACAAACACGTACTTAACTTGAGTACCCGAGAGCAGAAGCAGTCCAACAAATAAACAAACACGCGCTTAGGTTGAGTATCCGAGATTAGTCCGACAAACAAACACGCGCTTAGCTTGAGTATCAGAGAGCAGTCCAACAAACAAACACGCTCTTAGCCTGAGTATCCGAGAGCAATCCGACAAACAAACACGCGCTTAGTTTGAGTACCCGAGATCAGTCCGACAAACAAACATGCACTTAGCTTGAGTACCCGAGAGCAGTCCGACAAACAAACACATACTTAGCTTGAGTACCCGAGAGCAGTCCAACAAACAAACACGTACTTAGCTTGAGTATCCGAGAGCAGTCCGACAAACAAACACGTACTTAGCTTGAGTACCCGAGAACAGTCTGACAAACAAACACGCGCTTAGCTTGAGTATCCGAGAGTAGTCCGACAAACAAACACGCGCTTAGCTTGAGTATCCGAGAGCAGTCCAACAAACAAACACGCACTTAGCTTGAGTATCCGAGAGCAATCCGACAAACAAACACGCGATTAGTTTGAGTATCCGAGAGCAATCTGACAAACAAACGCGCTTAGCTTGAGTATCCGAGAGCAATCTGACAAACACACACGCGCCTAGTTTGAGTATCCGAGAGCAATTCGACAAACAAACACGCGCTTAGCTTGAGTACCCGAGAGCAGTCTGACAAACAAACACGCACTTAGCTTGAGTATCCGAGAGCAGTCCAACAAACAAACACGCACTTAGCTTGAGTATCCGAGAGCAATCCGACAAACAAAGACGCGATTAGTTTGAGTATCCGAGAGCAATCTGACAAACAAACACGCGTTTAGTTTGAGTATCCGAGAGCAATCCGACAAACAAACACGCGCTTAGCTTGAGTATCCGAGAGCAGTCCAATAAACAAACACGCGCTTAGCTTGAGTATCCAAGAGCAGTCCAACAAACAAACACGCGCTTAGGTTGAGTATCCGAGAGTAGTCCGACAAACAAACACGCGCTTAGCATGAGTATCCGAGAGCAGTCCAACAAACAAACACGCTCTTAGCCTGAGTATCCGAGAGCAATCCGACAAACAAACACGCACTTAGTTTGAGTACCCGAGATCAGTCCGACAAACAAACACGCGGTTAGCCTGAGTATCCGAGAGTAGTCTGGCAAACAAACACGTACTTAGCTTGAGTATCCAAGAGTAGTCTGGCAAACAAACACGCACTTAGCTTGAGTATCCGAGAGCAATCCGACAAACAAACACACGCTTAGTTTGAGTATCCGAGAGTAGTCTGGCAAACAAACACGCACTTAGCTTGAGTATCCGAGAGCAGTCCAACAAACAAACACGCACTTAGCTTGAGTATCCGAGAGCAATCCGATAAACAAAGACGCGATTAGCCAGAGTATCCGAGAGTAGTCCGACAAACAAACACGCGCTTAGCTTGAGTATCCGAGAGCAATCCGACAAACAAACATGCGCTTAGTTTGAGTATCCGAGAGCAATCTGACAAACAAACATGTGCTTAGTTTGAGTATCCGAGAGCAATCCGACAAACAAACACGCGCTTAGCTTGAGTATCCATGAGCAATCCGACAAATAAACATGCGCTTAGTTTGAGTATCCGAGAGTAGTCCGACAAACAAACACGCACTTAGCTTGAGTATCCGAGAGCAGAAAGCAGTCCAACAAACAAACATGCACTTAGCTTTAGTATCCGAGAACAGTCCAACAAACAAACATGCACTTAGCTTGAGTACCCGAGAGCAGTCCGACAAACAAACATGTACTTAGCTTGAGTAACCGAGAGCAGTCCAACAAACAAACACGTACTTAGCTTGAGTATCCGAGAGCAGTCCGACAAACAAACACGTACTTAACTTGAGTACCCGAGAGCAGTCCGACAAACAAACACGCGCCTAGCTTGAGTATCCGAGAGCAGAAAGCAGTCCAACAAACAAACACGCACTTAGCTTTAGTATCCGAGAACAGTCCAACAAACAAACATGCACTTAGCTTGAGTACCCGAGAGCAGTCCGACAAACAAACACGTACTTAGCTTGAGTAACCGAGAGCAGTCCAACAAACAAACACGTACTTAGCTTGAGTATCCGAGAGCAGTCCGACAAACAAACACGTACTTAACTTGAGTACCCGAGAGCAGTCCGACAAACAAACACGCGCTTAGCTTGAGTATCCGAGAGTAGTCCGACAAACAAATATGCGCTTAGCTTGAGTATCCGAGAGCAGTCCAACAAACAAACACGCACTTAGCCTGAGTATCCGAGAGCAATCCGCCAAACAACACGCGCTTAGTGAGTATCCGAGAGCAGTCCAACAAACAAACACGCCTTACTTGAGTACCAAGAGCAGTCCAACAAACAAACACACGCTTAGGTTGAGTATCCGAGAGTAGTCCAACAAACAAACACGCGCTTAGCTTGAGTATCAGAGAGCATCCAACAAACAAACACGCCTTAGCCTGAGTATCCGAGAGCAATCCGACAAACAAACACGCGCTTAGTTAGTACCCGAGACACCACAACAACACACACAACCCAACACACAAACAACACACTTAGCTTGAGTACCCGAGAGCAGTCCAACAAACAAACACGTACTTAGCTTGAGTATCCGAGAGCAGTCTGACAAACAAAACGTACTTAGCTTGAGTACCCGAGAGCAAACAAACACCCACAACAACAGACAGTCCACAAACAAACACGCTTAGCTAGTACCGAGAAGTCCAAACAAACAGCACTTAGCTTGATACCGAAGAGTCCAAACAAACACGCACTTAGCTTGAGTAACCGAGAGCAGTCCAACAAACAAACACGTACTTAGCTTGAGTATCCGAGAGCAGTCCGACAAACAAACACGTACTTAACTTGAGTACCCGAGAGCAGTCCGACAAACAAACACGCGCTTAGCTTGAGTATCCGAGAGTAGTCCGACAAACAAATATGCGCTTAGCTTGAGTATCCGAGAGCAGTCCAACAAACAAACACGCACTTAGCCTGAGTATCCGAGAGCAATCCGCCAAACATACACGCGCTTAGTTTGAGTATCCGAGAGCAGTCCAACAAACAAACACGCGCTTATCTTGAGTATCCAAGAGCAGTCCAACAAACAAACACACGCTTAGGTTGAGTATCCGAGAGTAGTCCAACAAACAAACACGCGCTTAGCTTGAGTATCAGAGAGCAGTCCAACAAACAAACACGCTCTTAGCCTGAGTATCCGAGAGCAATCCGACAAACAAACACGCGCTTAGTTTGAGTACCCGAGATCAGTCCGACAAGCACACATGCACTTAGCTTGAGTACCCGAGAGCAGTCTGACAAACAATCACGTACTTAGCTTGAGTACCCGAGAGCAGTCCAACAAACAAACACGTACTTAGCTTGAGTATCCGAGAGCAGTCTGACAAACAAATACGTACTTAGCTTGAGTACCCGAGAGCAGTCCGACAAACAAACACGCGCTTAGCTTGAGTATCCGAGAGTAGTCCGACAAACAAACACGCGCTTAGCTTGAGTATCCGAGAGCAGTCCAACAAACAAACAAACATGCGCTTAGCCTGAGTATCCGAGAGCAATCCGACAAACAAACATGCGCTTAGCTTGAGTATCCGAGAGCAGTCCAACAAACAAACTCACGCTTAGGTTGAGTATCCGAGAGTAGTCCGACAAACAAACACGCGCTTAGCTTGAGTATCCGAGAGCAGTCAAACAAACAAACACGCTCTTAGCTTGAGTATCTGAGAGCAGTCCAACAAACAAACTCGCGCTTAGGTTGAGTATCCGAGAGCAATCCAACAAACAAACTCGCGCTTAGGTTGAGTATCCGAGAGCAATCCGACAAACAAACACACTCTTAGTTTGAGTACCCGAGTTCAGTCCGACAAACAAACACGCGGTTAGCCTGAGTATCCGAGAGTAGTCTGGCAAACAAACACGCACTTAGCTTGAGTATCCGAAAGTAGTCTGGCAAACAAACACGCACTTAGCTTGAGTATCCGAGAGCAATCCGACAAACAAACACACGCTTTGTTTGAGTATCCGAGAGTAGTCTGACAAACAAACACGCACTTAG
This sequence comes from Archivesica marissinica, assembly GCA_014843695.1. NCBI lineage: Eukaryota > Metazoa > Mollusca > Bivalvia > Venerida > Vesicomyidae > Archivesica > Archivesica marissinica. The sequence continues at coordinate 76,053,501 of CM026402.1, read as the reverse complement.
CTTGAGTATCCGAGAGCAATCCGACAAACAAAGACGCGATTAGTTTGAGTATCCGAGAGCAATCTGACAAACAAACATGCGCTTAGTTTGAGTATCCGAGAGCAATCTGACAAACAAACACGCGCTTAGCTTGAGTATCCGAGAGCAGTCCAACAAACAAACATGCGCTTAGCTTTAGTACCCAAGAGTAGTCAGAAAAATAAACACGCGCTTAGCTTGAGTATCCGAGAGTATTCCAACAAACAAACACTCGCTTAGCTTTAGTATCCGAGAACAGTCCAACAAAATAACATGCACTTAGCTTGAGTACCCGAGAGCAGTCCGACAAACAAACACGTACTTAGCTTGAGTAACCGAGAGCAGTCCAACAAACAAACACGTACTTAGCTTGAGTATCCGAGAGTAGTCCGACAAATAAACATACGCTTAGCTTGAGTACCCGAGAGAAGTCCGACAAACAAATACTCGCTTAGCTTGAGTACCCGAGAGCAGTCCAACAAACAAACACGTACTTAGCTTGCGTATCCGAGAACAGTCTGACAAACAAACACGCGCTTAGCTTGAGTATCCGAGAGCAGAGAGCAGTCCAACAAACAAACACGCACTTAGCTTTAGTATCCGAGAACAGTCCAACAAACAAACATGCACTTAGCTTGAGTACCCGAGAGCAGTCCGACAAACAAACATGCACTTAGCTTGAGTAACCGAGAGCAGTCCAACAAACAAACACGTACTTAGCTTGAGTATCCGAGAGCAGTCCGACAAACAAACACGTACTTAACTTGAGTACCCGAGAGCAGTCCGACAAACAAACACGCGCTTAGCTTGAGTATCTGAGAGCAATCCGACAAACAAACATGCGCTTAGTTTGAGTATCCGAGAGCAATCTGACAAACAAACACGCACTTAGTTTGAGTATCCGAGAGCAATCCGACAAACAAACACGCGCTTAGCTTGAGTATCCGAGAGCAATCCGACAAACAGTACATGCGCTTAGTTTGAGTACCCGAGATCAGTCCGACAAACAAACACGCGGTTAGCCTGAGTATCCGAGAGTAGTCTGGCAAACAAACACGCACTTAGCTTGAGTATCCGAGAGCAATCCGACAAACAAACACACGCTTAGTTTGAGTATCCAAGAGTAGTCTGGCAAACAAACACGCACTTAGCTTGAGTATCCGATAGCAGTCCAACAAACAAACACGCACTTAGCTTGAGTATCCGAGAGCAATCCGACAAACAAAGACGCGATTAGCCAGAGTATCCGAGAGTAGTCCGACAAACAAACACGCGCTTAGCTTAAGTATCCAAGAGCAATCCGACAAACAAACACGCGCTTAGTTTGAGTACCCGAGATCAGTCCGACAAACAAACACGCGGTTAGCCTGAGTATCCGAGAGTAGTCTGGCAAACAAACATGCACTTAGCTTGAGTATCCGAGAGCAATCCGACAAACAAATACACGCTTAGTTTGAGTATCCGAGAGTAGTCTGGCCAACAAACACGCACTTAGCTTGAGTATCCAAGAGCAGTCCAACAAACAAACACGCACTTAGCTTGAGTATCCGAGAGCAATCCGACAAACAAACATGCGCTTAGTTTGAGTATCCGAGAGCAATCTGACAAACAAACACGCGCTTAGCTTGAGTATCCGAGAGCAATCTGACAAACAAACATACGCTTAGTTTGAGTATCCGAGAGCAATCTGACAAACAAACACGCGCTTAGTTTGAGTATCCGAGAGCAATCCGACAAACAAACACGCGCTTAGTTTGAGTACCCGAGATCAGTCCGACAAACAAACACGCGGTTAGCCTGAGTATTCGAGAGTAGTCTGGCAAACAAACACGCACTTAGCTTGAGTATCCGAAAGCAGTCCAACAAACAAACACGCACTTAGCTTGAGTACCCGAGAGCAGTATGACAAATAAACACGCACTTAGATTGCGTATCCGAGAGTAGTCCGACAAACAAACATGCGCTTAGCTTGAGTATCCGAGAGCAATCCAACAAACAAACACACGCTTAGTTTGAGTATCCGAGAGTAGTCTGGCAAAAAACACGCACTTAGCATGAGTATCCGAGAGCAGTCCAACAAACAAACACGCACTTAGCTTGAGTATCCGAGAGCAATCCGACAAACAAAGACGTGATTAGTTTGAGTATCCGAGAGCAATCTGACAAACAAACTTGCGCTTAGTTTGAGTATCCGAGAGCAATCTGACAAACACACACGCGCCTAGTTTGAGTATCTGAGATAAGTCACAAACAAACACCCGCCAAGCTTGAGTATCTGAGATAAATGGCAAACAAACACCCGCCTAGCTTGAGTATTTGAGATAAGTCACAAACAAACACCCGCCTAGCTTGAGTATCTTAGTTAAGTCACAATCAAACACCCGCCTAGCTTGAGTATCAGAGATAAATCACAAACAAACACCCGCCTAGCATAAGTATCAGAGATAAGTTGCAAACAAGCACCCGCCTAGCTTGAGTATCAGAGATAAGTCGCAAACAAACATCCGCCTAGCTTGAATATCTGAGATAAGTCGCAAACAAACACCCGCCTAGCTTGAGTATCTGAGATAAGTCACAAACAAACACCCGCCTAGATTAAGTATCTGAGATAAGTCACAAACAAACACCCGCCTAGCTTGAGTATCTGAGATAAATGGCAAACAAACACCCGCCTAGCTTGAGTATCTGAGATAAGTCACAAACAAACACCCGCCTAGCTTGAGTATCTGAGATAAGTCGCAAGCAAACACGCGGCTAGCTTGAGTATCAGAGATAAGTCACAAACAAACACCCGCCTAGCATGAGTATCAGAGATAAGTCGCAAACAAACACCCGCCTAGCTTGAATATCTGAGATAAGTCGCAAACAAACCCGCCTAGCTTGAGTATCTGAGATAAGTCGCAAACAAACACCCGCCTAGCTTGAGTATCTGAGATAAGTCACAAACAAACACCCGCCTAGCTTGAGTATCTGAGATAAGTCACAAACAAACACCCGCCTAGCTTGAGTATCTGAGATAAGTCACAAACAAACACGTGGCTAGCTTGAGTATCAGAGATAAGTCACAAACAAACACCCGCCTAGCATGAGTATCAGAGATAAGTCGCAAACAAGCACCCGCATAGCTTGAGTATCAGAGATAAGTCGCAAACAAACACCCGCCTAGCTTGAATATCTGAGAAAAGTCGCAAACAAACACCCGCCTAGCTTGAGTATCTGAGATAAGTCGCAAACAAACACCCGCCTAGCTTGAGTATCTGAGATAAGTCACAAACAAACACCCGCCTAGCTTGAGTATCTGAGATAAATGGCAAACAAACACCCGCCTAGCTTGAGTATCTGAGATAAATGGCAAACAAACACCCGCCTAGCTTGAGTATCTGAGATAAATGGCAAACAAACACCCACCTAGCTTGAGTATCTGAGATAAGTCACAAACAAACACCCGCCTAGCTTGAGTATCTGAGATAAGTCACAAACAAACACCCGCCTAGCTTGAGTATCTGAGATAAGTCACAAACAAACACCCGCCTAGCTTGAGTATCTTAGATAAGTCACAATCAAACACCCGCCTAGCTTGAGTATCAGAGATAAATCACAAACAAACACCCGCCTAGCATAAGTATCAGAGATAAGTCGCAAACAAGCACCCGCCTAGCTTGAGTATCAGAGATAAGTCGCAAACAAACATCCGCCTAGCTTGAATATCTGAGATAAGTCGCAAACAAACACCCGCCTAGCTTGAGTATCTGAGATAAGTCGCAAACAAACACCCGCCTAGCTTAAGTATCTGAGATAAGTCACAAACAAACACCCGCCTAGCTTGAGTATCTGAGATAAATGGCAAACAAACACCCGCCTAGCTTGAGTATCTGAGATAAGTCACAAACAAACACCCGCCTAGCTTGAGTATCTGAGATAAGTCGCAAGCAAACACGCGGCTAGCTTGAGTATCAGAGATAAGTCACAAACAAACACCCGCCTAGCTTGAGTATCAGAGATAAGTCGCAAACAAACACCCGCCTAGCTTGAGTATCAGAGATAAGTCGCAAACAAACACCCGCCTAGCTTGAATATCTGAGATAAGTCGCAAACAAACACCCCGCCTAGCTTGAGTATCTGATAAGTCGCAAACAAACACCCGCCTAGCTTGAGTATCTGAGATAAGTCACAAACAAACACCCGCCTAGCTTGAGTATCTGAGATAAGTCGCAAACAAACACCCGCCTAGCTTGAGTATCAGAGATAAGTCACAAACAAACACCCGCCTAGCTTGAGTATCTGAGATAAGTCGAAAACAAACACCCGCCTAGCTTGAGTATCTGAGATAAGTCGCAAACAAACACCCGCCTAGCTTGAGTATCTGAGATAAGTCACAAACAAACACCCACCTAGCTTGAGTATCTGAGATAAGTCGCAAACAAACACCCGCCTAGCTTGAGTATCTGAGAAAAGTCACAAACAAACACCC
>CM026402.1:76035550-76048012 GCA_014843695.1 Archivesica marissinica | reverse complement strand
TATCTGAGATAAGTCGCAAACAAACACCCGCCTAGCTTGAGTATCTGAGATAAGTCGCAAGCAAACACCCGCCTAGCTTGTGTATCTGAGATAAGTCGCAAACAAACACCCGCCTAGCTTGAGTATCTGAGATAAGTCGCAAACAAACACCCGCCTAGCTTGAGTATCAGAGATAAGTCACAAACAAACACCCGCCTAGCTTGAGTATCTGAGATAAGTCGCAAACAAACACCCGCCTAGCTTGAGTATCTGAGATAAGTCACAAACAAACACCCGCCTAGCTTGAGTATCTGAGATAAGTCGCAAACAAACACCCGCCTAGCTTGAGTATCTGAGATAAGTCGCAAACAAACACCCGCCTAGCTTGAGTATCTGAGATAAGTCGCAAACAAACACCCGCCTAGCTTGAGTATCTGAGATAAGTCACAAACAAACACCCGCCTAGCTTGAGTATCTGAGATAAGTCACAAACAAACACCCGCCTAGCTTGAGTATCTGAGATAAGTCGCAAACAAACACGCGCCTAGCTTGAGTATCTGAGATAAGTCGCAAACAAACACCCGCCTAGCTTGAGTATCTGAGATAAGTCGCAAACAAACACCCGCCTAGCTTGAGTATCAGAGATAAGTCACAAACAAACACCCGCCTAGCTTGAGTATCTGAGATAAGTCGCAAACAAACACCCGCCTAGCTTGAGTATCTGAGATAAGTCGCAAACAAACACCCGCCTAGCTTGAGTATCTGAGATAAGTCGCAAACAAACACCCGCCTAGCTTGAGTATCTGAGATAAGTCGCAAACAAACACCCGCCTAGCTTGAGTATCTGAGATAAATGGCAAACAAACACCCGCCTAGCTTGAGTATCTGAGATAAGTCGCAAACAAACACCCGCCTAGCTTGAGTATCTGAGATAAGTCACAAACAAACACCCGCCTAGCTTGAGTATCTGAGATAAGTCGCAAACAAACACCCGCCTAGCTTGAGTATCTGAGATAAGTCACAAACAAACACCCGCCTAGCTTGAGTATCTGAGATAAATCGCAAACAAACACCCGCCTAGCTTGAGTATCTGAGATAAATGGCAAACAAACACCCGCCTAGCTTGAGTATCTGAGATAAATGGCAAACAAACACCCACCTAGCTTGAGTATCTGAGATAAGTCACAAACAAACACCCGCCTAGCTTGAGTATCTGAGATAAGTCACAAACAAACACCCGCCTAGCTTGAATATCTGAGATAAGTCGCAAACAAACACCCGCCTAGCTTGAGTATCTGAGATAAGTCGCAAACAAACACCCGCCTAGCTTGAGTATCTGAGATAAGTCACAAACAAACACCCGCCTAGCTTGAGTATCTGAGATAAGTCACAAACAAACACCCGCCTAGCTTGAGTATCTGAGATAAGTCATGAACAAACACCCGCCTAGCTTGAGTATCTGAGATAAGTCGTGAACAAACACCCGCCTAGCTTGAGTATCTGAGATAAGTCACAAACAAACACCCGCCTAGCTTGAGTATCTGAGATAAGTCGCAAACAAAAACCCGCCTAGCTTGAGTATCTGAGATAAGTCGTGAACAAACACCCTCCTAGCTTGAGTATCTGAGATAAGTCACAAGCAAACACCCGCCTAGCATGAGTATCTGAGATAGGTCACAAACAAACACCCGCCTAGCTTGTGTATCAGAGATAAGTCGCAAACAAATACCCGCCTAGCTCGTGTATCTGAGATAAGACGCGAACAAACACCCACCTAGCTTGAGTATCTGAGATATGTCACAAGCAAACACCCGCCTAGCTTGAGTATCTGAGATAAGTCGCAAACAAACACCCGCCTAGCTTGAGTATCTGAGATAAGTCGCAAGCAAACACCCGCCTAGCTTGAGTATCTTAGATAAGTCGCAAGCAAACACGCGGCTAGCTTGAATATCTGAGATAAGACGCAAACAAACACCCGCCTAGCTTGAGTATCTGAAATAAGTCGCAAACAAACACCCGTCTAGCTTGAGTATCTGAGATAAGTCACAAACAAACACCCGCCTAGCTTGAGTATCTGAGATAAATCGCAAACAAACACCCGCCTAGCTTGAGTATCAGAGATAAGTCGCAAACAAACACCCGCCTAGCTTGAATATCTGAGAAAAGTCGCAAACAAACACCCGCCTAGCTTGAGTATCTGAGATAAGTCGCAAACAAACACCCGCCTAGCTTGAGTATCTGAGATAAGTGCAAACAAACACCCGCCTAGCTTGAGTATCTGAGATAAATAGCAAACAAACACCCCCTAGCTTGAGTATCTGAGATAAATGGCAAACAAACACCCGCCTAGCTTGAGTATCTGAGATAAAGGCAAACAAACACCCACCTAGCTTGAGTATCAGAGATAAGTCACAAACAAACACCCGCCTAGCTTGAGTATCTGAGATAAGTCACAAACAAACACCCGCCTAGTTTGAGTATCTGAGATAAGTCACAAACAAACACCAGCCTAGCTTGAGTATCTGAGATAAGTCGTGAACAAACACCCGCCTAGCTTGAGCATCTGAGATAAGTCGCAATCAAACACCCGCCTTGCTTGAGTATCTGAGATAAGTCGCAAACAATCACCAACCTAGCTTGAGTATCAGAGATAAGTCGTGAACAAACACCCACCTAGCTTGAGTATCTGAGATAAGTCGCAAACAACACCCGCCTAATCTCAGATAAATGGAAAACAAACACCCACCTAGCTTGAGTATCAGAGATAAGTCACAAACAAACACCCGCCTAGCTTGAGTATCTGAGATAAGTCACAAACAAACACCTGCCTAGTTTGAGTATCTGAGATAAGTCACAAACAAACACCCGCCTAGCTTGAGTATCTGAGATAAGTCACAAACAAACACCCAACTAGCTTGAGTATCAGAGATAAGTCGTGAACAAACACCCACCTAGCTTGAGTATCTGAGATAAGTCGCAAACAAACACCCGCCTATCTTGAGTATCTGAGATAAGTCGCAAACAAACACCCGCCTAGCTTGAGTATCTGAGATAAGTCACAAACAAACACCCGTCTAGCTTGAATATCTGAGATAAATCGTGAACAAACACCCGCCTAGCATGTGTATCTGAGATAAGTCGTGAACAAACACCCGCCTAACTTGAGTATCTGAGATAAGTCGTGAACAAACACCCGCCTAGCTTGAGTATCTGAGATAATTCGTGAACCAACACCCGCCTAGCATGAGTATCTGAGATAAGTCGTGAACAAACACCCGCCTAGCTTGAGTATCTGAGATAAGTCTGAACAAACACCCGCCTAGCTTGAGTATCTGAGATAAGTCGCAAACAAACACCCGCCTAGCTTGAGTATCTGAGATAAGTCGCAAGCAAACACCCGCCTAGCTTGTGTATCTTAGATAAGTCGCAAGCAAACATGCGCCTAGCTTGAGTGTCTGAGATAAGTCACAAACAAACACCCGCCTAGCTTGAGTATCTGAGATAAGTCGCAAGCAAACACGCGGCTAGCTTGAGTATCAGAGATAATTCACAAACAAACACCCGCCTAGCATGAGTATCAGAGATAAGTCGCAAGCAAACACGCGGCTAGCTTGAGTATCAGAGATAATTCAAAACAAACACCCGCCTAGCATGAGTATCAGAGATAAGTCGCAAACAAACACCCGCCTAGCTTGAGTATCAGAGATAAGTCGCAAACAAACACCCGCCTAGCTTGAGTATCTGAGATAAGTCGCAAACAAACACCCGCCTAGCTTGAGTATCTGAAATAAGTCGCAAACAAACACCCGTCTAGCTTGAGTATCTGAGATAAGTCACAAACAAACACCCGCCTAGCTTGAGTATCTGAGATAAGTCGCAAACAAACACCCGCCTAGCTAGAGTATCTGAGATAAGTCGTGAACAAACACACGCCTAGCTTGAGTATCTGAGATAAGTCGTGAACAAACACCCGCCTAGCTTGAGTATCTGAGATAAGTCACAAACAAACACCCGCCTAGCTTGAGTATCTGAGATAAGTCGCGAACAAAAACCCGCCTAGCTTGAGTATCTGAGATAAGTCACAAGCAAACACCCGCCTAGCATGAGTATCTGAGATAGGTCACAAACAAACACCCGCCTAGCTTGTGTATCAGAGATAAGTCGCAAACAAATACCCGCCTAGCTCGTGTATCTGAGATAAGACGCGAACAAACACCCACCTAGCTTGAGTATCTGAGATATGTCACAAGCAAACACCCGCCTAGCTTGAGTATCTGAGATAAGTCGCAAACAAACACCCGCCTAGCTTGAGTATCTGAGATAAGTCGCAAGCAAACACCCGCCTAGCTTGAGTATCTTAGATAAGTCGCAAGCAAACACGCGGCTAGCTTGAGTATCTGAGATAAGTCGCAAACAAACACCCGCCTAGCTTGAGTATCTGAGATAAGTCGCAAACAAACACCCGCCTAGCTTGAGTATCTGAGATAAGTCGCAAACAAACACCCGCCTAGCTTGAGTATCTGAGATAAGTCGCAAACAAACACCCGCCTAGCTTGAGTATCAGAGATAAGTCGCAAACAAACACCCCCTAGCTTGAGTATCTGAGATAAGTCGCAAACAACACCCCCAATCTAGATAAATGGCAAACAAACACCCGCCTAGCTTGAGTATCTGAGATAAGTCACAAACAAACACCCGCCTAGCTTGAGTATCTGAGATAAGTCACAAACAAACACCCGCCTAGTTTGAGTATCTGAGATAAGTCACAAACAAACACCCGCCTAGCTTGAGTATCTGAGATAAGTCACAAACAAACACCCGCCTAGCTTGAGTATCAGAGATAAGTCGTGAACAAACACCCACCTAGCTTGAGTATCTGAGATAAGTCGCAAACAAACACCCGCCTAGCTTGAGTATCTGAGATAAGTCGCAAACAAACACCCGCCTAGCTTGAGTATCTGAGATAAGTCACAAACAAACACCCGCCTAGCTTGAGTATCTGAGATAAATCGTGAACAAACACCCGCCTAGCTTGAGTATCTGAGATAAGTCGTGAACAAACACCCGCCTAGCTTGAGTATCTGAGATAAGTCGTGAACAAACACCCGCCTAGCTTGAGTATCTGAGATAATTCGTGAACCAACACCCGCCTAGCTTGAGTATCTGAGATAAGTCGTGAACAAACACCCGCCTAGCTTGAGTATCTGAGATAAGTCGAACAAACACCCGCCTAGCTTGAGTATCTGAGATAAGTCGCAAACAAACACCCGCCTAGCTTGAGTATCTGAGATAAGTCGCAAGCAAACACCCGCCTAGCTTGTGTATCTTAGATAAGTCGCAAGCAAACATGCGCCTAGCTTGAGTGTCTGAGATAAGTCACAAACAAACACCCGCCTAGCTTGAGTATCTGAGATAAGTCGCAACAAACACGCGGCTAGCTTGAGTATCAGAGATAATTCACAAACAAACACCCGCCTAGCTGAGTATCAGAGATAAGTCGCAAGCAAACACGCGGCTAGCTTGAGTATCAGAGATAATTCAAAACAAACACCCGCCTAGCATGAGTATCAGAGATAAGTCGCAAACAAACACCCGCCTAGCTTGAGTATCAGAGATAAGTCGCAAACAAACACCCGCCTAGCTTGAGTATCTGAGATAAGTCGCAAACAAACACCCGCCTAGCTTGAGTATCTGAAATAAGTCGCAAACAAACACCCGTCTAGCTTGAGTATCTGAGATAAGTCACAAACAAACACCCGCCTAGCTTGAGTATCTGAGATAAGTCGCAAACAAACACCCGCCTAGCTAGAGTATCTGAGATAAGTCGTGAACAAACACACGCCTAGCTTGAGTATCTGAGATAAGTCGTGAACAAACACCCGCCTAGCTTGAGTATCTGAGATAAGTCACAAACAAACACCCGCCTAGCTTGAGTATCTGAGATAAGTCGCGAACAAAAACCCGCCTAGCTTGAGTATCTGAGATAAGTCACAAGCAAACACCCGCCTAGCATGAGTATCTGAGATAGGTCACAAACAAACACCCGCCTAGCTTGTGTATCAGAGATAAGTCGCAAACAAATACCCGCCTAGCTCGTGTATCTGAGATAAGACGCGAACAAACACCCACCTAGCTTGAGTATCTGAGATATGTCACAAGCAAACACCCGCCTTGCTTGAGTATCTGAGATAAGTCGCAAACAAACACCCGCCTAGCTTGAGTATCTGAGATAAGTCGCAAGCAAACACCCGCCTAGCTTGAGTATCTTAGATAAGTCGCAAGCAAACACGCGGCTAGCTTGAATATCTGAGATAAGTCGCAAACAAACACCCGCCTAGCTTGAGTATCTGAAATAAGTCGCAAACAAACACCCGTCTAGCTTGAGTATCTGAGATAAGTCACAAACAAACACCCGCCTAGCTTGAGTATCTGAGATAAGTCACAAACAAACACCCGCCTAGCTTGAGTATCTGAGATAAATGGCAAACAAACACCCGCCTAGCTTGAGTATCAGAGATAAGTCGCAAACAAACACCCGCCTAGCTTGAATATCTGAGAAAAGTCGCAAACAAACACCCGCCTAGCTTGAGTATCTGAGATAAGTCGCAAACAAACACCCGCCTAGCTTGAGTATCTGAGATAAGTCACAAACAAACACCCGCCTAGCTTGAGTATCTGAGATAAATAGCAAACAAACACCCGCCTAGCTTGAGTATCTGAGATAAATGGCAAACAAACACCCGCCTAGCTTGAGTATCTGAGATACATGGCAAACAAATACCCACCTAGCTTGAGTATCAGAGATAAGTCACAAACAAACACCCGCCTAGCTTGAGTATCTGAGATAAGTCACAAACAAACACCCACCTAGTTTGAGTATCTGAGATAATTCACAAACAAACACCAGCCTAGCTTGAGTATCTGAGATAAGTCACAAACAAACACCCGTCTAGCTTGAATATCTGAGATAAATCGTGAACAAACACCCGCCTAGCATGTGTATCTGAGATAAGTCGTGAACAAACACCCGCCTAGCTTGAGTATCTGAGATAATTCGTGAACCAACACCCGCCTAGCTTGAGTATCTGAGATAAGTCGTGAACAAACACCCGCCTAGCTTGAGTATCTGAGATAAGTCGTGAACAAACACCCGCCTAGCTTGAGTATCTCAGATAAGTCGCAAACAAACACCCGCCTAGCTTGAGTATCTGAGATAAGTCGCAAGCAAACACCCGCCTAGCTTGTGTATCTTAGATAAGTCGCAAGCAAACATGCGCCTAGCTTGAGTGTCTGAGATAAGTCACAAACAAACACCCGCCTAGCTTGAGTATCTGAGATAAGTCGCAAGCAAACACGCGGCTAGCTTGAGTATCAGAGATAATTCACAAACAAGCACCCGCCTAGCTTGAGTATCAGAGATAAGTCGCAAACAAACACCCGCCTAGCTTGAATATCTGAGATAAATCGCAAACAAACACCCGCCTAGCTTGAATATCTGAGATAAGTCGCAAACAAACACCCGCCTAGCTTGAGTATCTGAAATAAGTCGCAAACAAACACCCGTCTAGCTTGAGTATCTGAGATAAGTCACAAACAAACACCCGCCTAGCTTGAGTATCTGAGATAAGTCGCAAACAAACACCCGCCTAGCTAGAGTATCTGAGATAAGTCGTGAACAAACACACGCCTAGCTTGAGTATCTGAGATAAGTCGTGAACAAACACCCGCCTAGCTTGAGTATCTGAGATAAGTCACAAACAAACACCCGCCTAGCTTGAGTATCTGAGATAAGTCGCAAACAAAAACCCGCCTAGCTTGAGTATCTGAGATAAGTCGTGAACAAACACCCTCCTAGCTTGAGTATCTGAGATAAGTCACAAGCAAACACCCGCCTAGCATGAGTATCTGAGATAGGTCACAAACAAACACCCGCCTAGCTTGTGTATCAGAGATAAGTCGCAAACAAATACCCGCCTAGCTCGTGTATCTGAGATAAGACGCGAACAAACACCCACCTAGCTTGAGTATCTGAGATATGTCACAAGCAAACACCCGCCTTGCTTGAGTATCTGAGATAAGTCGCAAACAAACACCCGCCTAGGTTGAGTATCTGAGATAAGTCGCAAGCAAACACCCGCCTAGCTTGAGTATCTTAGATAAGTCGCAAGCAAACACGCGGCTAGCTTGAATATCTGAGATAAGTCGCAAACAAACACCCGCTAGCTTGAGTATCTGAGATAAGTCACAAACAAACACCCGCCTAGCTTGAGTATCTGAGATAAATGGCAAACAAACACCCGCCTAGCTTGAGTATCTGAGATAAGTCACAAACAAACACCCGCCTAGCTTGAGTATCTGAGATAAGTCACAAACAAACACGCGGCTAGCTTGAGTATCAGAGATAAGTCACAAACAAACACCCGCCTAGCATGAGTATCAGAGATAAGTCGCAAACAAGCACCCGCCTAGCTTGAGTATCAGAGATAAGTCGCAAACAAACACCCGCCTAGCTTGAATATCTGAGATAAGTCGCAAAAACCCCCACACAAAGCAAACAAACACCCGCCTAGCTTGAGTATCTGAGATAAGTCACAAACAAACACCCGCCTAGCTTGAGTATCTGAGATAAATGGCAAACAAACACCCGCCTAGCTTGAGTATCTGAGATAAGTCACAAACAAACACCCGCCTAGCTTGAGTATCTGAGATAAGTCGCAAACAAGCACCCGCCTAGCTTGAGTATCAGAGATAAGTCGCAAACAAACACCCGCCTAGCTTGAATATCTGAGAAAAGTCGCAAACAAACACCCGCCTAGCTTGAGTATCTGAGATAAGTCGCAAACAAACACCCGCCTAGCTTGAGTATCTGAGATAAGTCACAAACAAACACCCGCCTAGCTTGAGTATCTGAGATAAATGGCAAACAAACACCCGCCTAGCTTGAGTATCTGAGATAAATGGCAAACAAACACCCGCCTAGCTTGAGTATCTGAGATAAATGGCAAACAAACACCCACCTAGCTTGAGTATCAGAGATAAGTCACAAACAAACACACGCCTAGCTTGAGTATCTGAGTTAAGTCACAAACAAACTCCCGCCTAGTTTGAGTATCTGAGATAAGTCACAAACAAACACCAGCCTAGCTTGAGTATCTGAGATAAGTCGTGAACAAACACCCGCCTAGCTTGAGTATCTGAGATAAGTCGTGAACAAACATCCGCCTAGCTTGAGTATCTGAGATAAGTCGTGAACAAACACCCGCCTAGCATGAGTATCTGAGATAAGTCGTGAACAAACACCCGCCTAGCTTGAGTATCTGAGATAAGTCGTGAACAAACACCCACCTAGCTTGAGTATCTGAGATAAGTCACAAACAAACACCCGCCTAGCTTGAGTATCTGAGATAAGTCGCAAACTAAAACCCGCCTAGCTTGAGTATCTGAGATAAGTCGTGAACAAACACCCTCCTAGCTTGAGTATCTGAGATAAGTCACAAGCAAACACCCGCCTAGCATGAGTAGCTGAGATAGGTCACAAACAAACACCCGCCAAGCTTGTGTATCAGAGATAAGTCGCAAACAAATACCCGCCTAGCTCGTGTATCTGAGATAAGACGCAAACAAACACCCACCTAGCTTGAGTATCTGAGATAAGTCGCAAGTAAACACCCGCCTAGCTTGAGTATCTTAGATAAGTCGCAAGCAAACACCCGCCTAGCTTGAGTATCTGAGATAAGTCAAAAACAAACACCCGCCTAGCTTGAGTATCTGAGATAAGTCGCAAACAAACACCCGCCTAGCTTGAGTATCAGAGATAAGTCGCAAACAAGCACCCGCCTAGCTTGAGTATCAGAGATAAGTCGCAAACAAACACCCGCCTAGCTTGAATATCGAAAAGTCCACAAACACCCGCCTAGCTTGAGTATCTGAGATAAGTCGCAAACAAACACCCGCCTAGCTTGAGTATCTGAGATAATGGCAAACAAACACCCGCCTAGCTTGAGTATCTGAGAAAAACAACACCCCACAACGATAAGTCACAAACAAACACCCGCCTAGCTTGAGTATCTGAGATAAGTCGCAAACAAACACCCGCCTAGCTTGAGTATCTGAGATAAGTCGTGAACAAACACCCGCCTAGCTTGAGTATCTGAGATAAATGGCAAACAAACACCCGCCTAGCTTGAGTATCTGAGATAAATGGCAAACAAACACCCGCCTAGCTTGAGTATCTGAGATAAATGGCAAACAAACACCCACCTAGCTTGAGTATCAGAGATAAGTCACAAACAAACACCCGCCTAGCTTGAGTATCTGAGATAAGTCACAAACAAAGACCCGCCTAGCTTGAGTATCTGAGATAAGTCGTGAACAAACACCCGCCTAGCTTGAGCATCTGAGATAAGTCGCAAACAAACACCCGTCTAGCTTGAGTATCTGAGATAAGTCGCAAACAAACACCCGCCTAGCTTTAGTATCAGAGATAAGTCACACACAAACATCCGCCAAGCTTGAGTATCTGAGATAAGTCACAAACAAACACCCGCCTAGCTTGAATATCTGAGATAAGTTGCAAGCAAAGACCCGCCTAGCTTGAGTATCAGATAAGTCACAAACAAACACCCACCTAGCTTGAGTATCTGAGATAAGTCACAAACAAACACCCGCCTAGCTTGAGTATCTGAGATAAGTCGCAAGCAAACACCCGCCTAGCTTGTGTATCTGAGATAAGTCACAAACAAACACCCGCTAAGCTCGAGTATCTGCGATAAGTCGCAAACACCCGCCTATCTTGAGTTTCTAAGATAAGTCACAAATAAACACCCACCTAGCTTGATTATCTGAGATAAGTCGCAAACAAACACCCGCCTAGCTCGAGTATATGAGATAAGTCACAAACAAACACCCGCCTAGCTTGAGTATCTGAGATAAGTCACAAACGAACACCCGACTAGCTTGAGTATCTGAGATAAGTCACAAACAAACACCAGCCTAGCTCGAGTATCTGAGATAAGTCGCAAGCAAACACCCGCCTAGCTTGAGTATCTGAGATAAGTCGCAAACAAACACCTGTCTAGCTCGAGTATCTGAGATAAGTCGCAAGCAAACACCCGCCTAGCTTGAGTATCTGAGATAAGTCGCAAACAAACACCCGCCTAGCTAAAGTATCTGAGATAAGTCGCAAGCAAACACCCGCCTAGCTCGAGTATCTGAGATAAATCACAAACAAATATCCGCCTAGCTGGAGTATCTGAGATAAGTCACAAACAAACACCCGCCTAGCTCGAGTATCTGAGATAAGTCACAAACAAACACCCGCCTAGCTTGAGTATCTGAGATAAGTCACAAACAAACACCCGCCTAGCTTGAGTATCTGAGATAAGTCACAAAAAAACACCCGCCTAGCTCGAGTATCTGAGATAAGTCACAAACAAACACCAGCCTAGCTGGAGTATCTGAGATAAGTCACAAACAAACACCCGCCTAGCTCGAGTATATGAGATAAGTCACAAACAAACACCCGCCTAGCTCGAGTATCTGAGATAAGTCACAAACAAACACCCGCCTAGCTCGAGTATCTGAGATGAGTCACAAACAAACACCCACCTAGCTTGAGTATCAGAGATAAGTCACAAACAAACACCCGCCTAGCCTGAGTATCTGAGATAAGTCACAAACAAACACCCGCCTAGCTTGAGTATCTGAGATAAGTCACAAACAAACACCCGCCTAGCTTGAGTATCAGAGATAAGTCACAAACAAACACCCGCCTAGCATGAGTATCTGAGATAAGTCGCAAACAAACACCCGCCTAGCTTGAGTATCAGAGATAAGTCGCAAACAAACACCCGCCTAGCTTGAGTATCTGAGATAAGTCGCAAACAAACACCCGCCTAGCTTGAGTATCTGAGATAAGTCGCAAACAAACACCCGCCTAGCTTGAGTATCTGAGATAAGTCACAAACAAACACCCGCCTAGCTTGAGTATCAGAGATAAGTCACAAACAAACACCCGCCTAGCTTGAGTATCTGAGATAAGTCACAAACAAACACCCGCCTAGCTCGAGTATCTGAGATAAGTCACAAACAAACACCCGCCTAGCTTGAGTATCTGAGATAAGTCACAAACAAACACCCGCCTAGCTTGAGTATTATTATTCGATGTACATACTAATACGCTTCATACTATTTGTTTAAATAAGTGTGTAAGTAAATAAATTAAAGTTACAATCCAATTAAAATCCGAATGCAGTTTTATTTTAAGAGCACAGACGTAATCATCGAAATAGTATTTGAAGACATTTATTTACTATCTTCACCGACTTTTTATCATCGGTTTTGTGTACAACGTGTGTGTGTGTATAATTATTACTATATACAATGTATACATACACTGTTTACCAGCGAATCGCGTGTTGCTAACGTATACCTTTCACAGTGGCATACAAAAATCGACCTGAATTCATAATATTTAATTTAATT
>CM026402.1:76011536-76034550 GCA_014843695.1 Archivesica marissinica | reverse complement strand
TAATACATGGCCGTGTGGCACTCGTTTAGAACAAGCACGACTGCACGAAGTCGCTTAATTCAATAAGTAGTATCTATATAATACATGGCCGTGTGGCACTCGTTTAGAACAAGCACGACTGCACGAAGACGCTTAATTCAATAAGTAGTATATATACAGTACATGGCCGTGTGGCACTCGTTTAGACCAAGCACGACTGCACGAAGACGCCTAATTCAATAAGTAGTATCTATACAATACATGGCCGTGTGGCACTCGTTTAGAACAAGCACGACTGCACGAAGACGCTTAATTCAATAAGTAGTATCTATATAATACATGGCCGTGTAGCACTCTTTTAGAACAAGCACGACTGCACGAAGGCGCTTAATTCAATAAGTAGTATCTATATAATACATTGCCGTGTGGCACTCGTTTAGAACAAGCACGACTGCACGAAGACGCTTAATTCACTAAGTAGTATCTATATAATACATGGCCGTGTAGCAATCTTTTAGAACAAGCACGACTGCACGAAGCCGCTTAATTTAATAAGTAGTATCTATATAATACACGGCCATGTAGCACTCTTTTAGAACAAGCAGGACTGCACGAAGGCGCTTAATTCAATAAGTAGTATCTATATAATACATGGCCGTGTAGCACTCGTTTAGAACAAGCACGACTGCACGAAGACGCTTAATTCAATAAGTAGTATCTATATAATACAAGGCCGTGTAGCACTCTTTTAGAACAAGCACGACTGCACGAAGGCGCTTAATTCAATAAGTAGTATCTATATAATACATGGCAGTGTAGCACTCTTTTAGAACAAGCACGACTGCACGAAGGCGCTTAATTCAATAAGTAGTATCTATATAATACATGGCCGTGTAGCGCTCTTTTAGAACAAGCACGACTGCACGAAGACGCTTAATTCAATAAGTAGTATCTATATATTACATGGCCGTGGGGCACTCGTTTAGAACAAGCACGACTGCACGAAGACGCTTAATTCAATAAGTAGTATCTATATAATACATGGCCGTGTGGCACTCGTTTAGAACAAGCACGACTGCACGAAGACGCTTCATTCAATAAGTAGTATCTATATAATACATGGCCGTGTAGCACTCTTTTAGAACAAGCACGACTGCACGAAGACGCTTAATTCAATAAGTAGTATCTATATAATACATGGCCGTGTAGCACTCTTTTAGAACAAACAAGACTGCACGAAGACGCTTAATTCAATAAGTAGTATCTATATAATACATGGCCGTGTGACACTCGTTTAGAACAAGCACGACTGCATGAAGACGCTTAATTCAATAAGTAGTATCTATATAATACATGGCTGTGTAGCACTCTTTTAGAACAAGCACGACTGCACGAAGACGCTTACTTCAATAAGTAGTATCTATATAATACATGGCCGTTTGGCACTCGTTTAGAACAAGCACGAATGCACGAAGACGCTTAATTCAATAAGTAGTATCTATATAATACATGGCCGTGTGGCACTCGTTTAGAACAAGCACGACTGCACGAAGACGCTTAATTCAATAAGTAGTATCTATATAATACATGGCCGTGTAGCACTCTTTTAGAACAAGCACGACTGCACGAAGACGCTTAATTAAATAAGTAGTATCTATATAATACATGGCCGTGTGGCACTCGTTTAGAACAAGCACGACTGCACGAAGACGCTTAATTCAATAAGTAGTATCTATATAATACATGGCCGTGTAGCACTCTTTTAGAACAAGCACGACTGCACGAAGACGCTTCATTCAATAAGTAGTATCTATATAATACATGGCCGTGTGGCACTCGTTTAGAACAAGCACGACTGCACGAAGACGCTTAATTCAATAAGTAGTATCTATATAATACATTGCCGTGTAGCACTCTTTTAGAACAAGCACGACTGCACGAAGACGCTTAATTCAATAAGTAGTATCTATATAATACATGGCCATGTGGCACTCGTTTAGAACAAGCACGACTGCACGAAGACGCTTAATTCAATAAGTAGTATCTATATAATACATGGCCGTGTAGCACTCTTTTAGAACAAGCACGACTGCACGAAGACGCTTAATTCAATAAGTAGTATCTATATAATACATGGCCGTGTGGCACTCGTTTAGAAAAAGCACGACTGCACGAAGACGCTTAATTCAATAAGTAGTATCTATATAATACATGGCCGTGTAGCACTGGTTTAGAACAAGCACGACTGCACGAAGACTCTTAATTCAATAAGTAGTATCTATATAATACATGGCCGTGTAGCACTCGTTTAGAACAAGCACGACTGCACGAAGACGCTTAATTCAATAATAGAGATAACAGACTGGCAGTGTAGTATCAATTAACGACATGGCCGTTAATAGAACTCTTTTAGTAACACAAGAACAAGACGACTGCACGAAGACGCTTAATCAATAAGTAGTATACTATATAATACATGGCCGTGTGGTACTCTGTTAGAACACAACACGCACGACAACGCACGAAGCGCTTAATTCAATAAGTAGTATCTAATAATAGATGCTGTGCACCACTTTTAGACAAGCACGACTGCACGAAGACGCTTACTTCAATAAGTAGTATCTATATAATACATGCCCGTGTGCACCATTTTAGAACAAGCACGACTGCACGAAGACTCTTAATTCAATAAATAGTATCTATATAATACATGGCCGTGTGGCACTCGTTTAGAACAAGCACGACTGCACGAAGACGCTTAATTCAATAAGTAGTATCTATAAATAAAAGGCCGTGTAGCACTCTTTTAGAACAAGCACGACTGCACGAAGGCGATTAATTCAATAAGTAGTATCTATATAATACATGGACGTGTAGCACTCTTTTAGAACAAGCACGACTGCACGAAGACGCTTAATTAAATAAGTAGTATCTACATAATACATGGCCGTGTAGCACTCGCTTAGAACAAGCACGACTGCACGAAGACGCTTAATTCAATAAGTAGTATCTATATAATACATGGCGGTGAACCACTCGTTTAGAACAAGCACAACTGCACGAAGACGCTTAATTCAATAAGTAGTATCTATACAATACATGGCCGTGTGGCACTCATTAAGAACAAGCACGACTGCATGAAGACGCTTAATTCAATAAGTAGTATCTATATAATACATGGCCGTGTAGCACTCTTTAGAACAAGCACGACTGCACGAAGGCGCTTAATTCAATAAGTAGTATCTATATATACATGGCAGTGTAGCACTCTTTTAGAACAAGCACGACTGCACGAAGGCGCTTAATTCAATAAGTAGTATCTATAAATACATGGCCGTGTAGCACTCTTTTAGAACAAGCACGACTGCACGAAGAAGCTTAATTCAATAAGTAGTATCTATATAATACACGGCCGTGTAGCACTCTTTTAGAACAAGCAGCACTGCACGAAGGCGCTTAATTCAATAAGTAGTATCTATATAATACATGGCCGTGTAGCACTCGTTTAGAACAAGCACGACTGCACGAAGACGCTTAATTCAATAAGTAGTATCTATATAATAGATGGCCGTGTAGCACTCGTTTAGAACAAGCACGACTGCACGAAGACGAATAATTCAATAAGTAGTATCTATATAATACATGGCCGTGTAGCACTCGTTTAGAACAAGCACGACTGCAGGGAGACGCTTAATTCAATAAGTAGTATCTATATAATACATGGCCGTGTAACACTCTTTTAGAACAAGCACGACTGCACGAAGACGCTTAATTTAATAAGTAGTATATATATAATACACGGTCGTGTACCACTCTTTTAGAACAAGCAGCACTGCATGAAGGCGCTTAATTCAATAAGTAGTATCTATATAATACATGGCCGTGTAGCACTCGTTTAGAACAAGCACGACTGCATGAAGACGCTTAATTCAATAAGTAGTATCTATATAATACATGGCCGTGTAGCACTCGTTTAGAACAAGCACCACTGCTCGAAAACGCTTAATTCAATAAGTAGTATCTATATAATACATTGCCGTGTAGCTCTCGTTTAGAACAAGCACGAATGAACGAAAATGCTTAATTCAATAAGTAGTATCTATATAATACATGGCCGTGTGGCACTCGTTTAGAACAAGCACGAATGCACGAAGACGCTTAATTCAATAAGTAGTATCTATATAATACATGGCCGTGTGGCACTCGTTTAGAACAAGCACGACTGCACGAAGACGCTTAATTCAATAAGTAGTATCTATATAATACATGGCCATGTGGCACTCGTTTAGAACAAGCACTACTGCACGAAGACGCTTAATTCAATAAGTAGTATCTATATAATACATGGCCGTGTAGCACTCTTTTAGAACAAGCACAACTGCACGAAGACGCTTCATTCAATAAGTAGTATCTATATAATACATGGCCGTGTGGCACTCGTTTAGAACAAGCACGACTGCACGAAGACACTTAATTCAATAAGTAGTATCTATATAATACATGGCCGTGTAACACTCTTTTAGAACAAGCACGACTGCACGAAGACGCTTAATTCAATAAGTAGTATCTATATAATCATGGCCGTGTAGCACTCTTTTAGAACAAGCACGACTGCACGAAGACGCTTAATTCAATAAGTAGTATCTATATAATAGATGGCCGTGTGACACTCGTTTAGAACAAGCACGACTGCACGAAGACGCTTACTTCAATAAGTAGTATCTATATAATACATGGCCGTGTAGCACTCTTTTAGAACAAGTACGACTGCACGAAGACGCTTACTGCAATAAGTAGTATCTATATAATACATGGCCGTGTGACACTCGTTTAGAACAAGCACGACTGCACGAAGACGCTTAATTCAAAAAGTAGTATCTATATAATACATGGCCGTGTGGCACTCGTTTAGAACAAGCACGACTGCACGAATGCGCTTAATTCAATAAGTAGTATCTATATAATACATGGCCGTGTGGCACTCGTTTAGAACAAGCACGACTGCACGAAGACGCTTAATTCAATAAGTAGTATCTATATAATACATGGGCGTGTGGCACTCGTTTAGAACAAGCACGATTGCACGAAGACGCTTAATTCAATAAGTAGTATCTATATAATACATGGCGGTGAAGCACTCGTTTAGAACAAGCATGACTGCATGAAGACGCTTAATTCAATATGTAGTATCTATATAATACATGGCCGTGTAGCACTCGTTTAGAACAAGCAATGACTGCACGAAAGCGCTTAATTCAATAAGTATAGTATCTATACAATAAATACACCAAATGTATTCAAATTATTCTGTAACAATTTATTTGTGAAATTTGTGTGAGAATTAGATCAATGAAATACTGCATGTATAAGCCATGAGCCATGACGTATAAACATAATACTATGAAATACCCGTTGTGACATTTTCTATTTCATCATTTCACGATGTCGACTTCAATAATTCATTTCAATTTCGCGAATTTACGATTTTACATTCACGATGTCATGAATTGGTGACGTTGAAAGTACCGTAGCCAGAGGATAATTTCAACCGAGGCAATCTAGAGGGGTCCGGGGGCACGTTCCCCCATTAAAAGTGTTGGGGTATAGAAGCGATTTCCTACGTTTTCTGATTTAATAAATTTAGATGTTTAAGTCATAACACCTTTGCGCACAAAACAACACAGTTTTTGCTGTGGGCAATGACGTGCGATAGACAGATTCCACTAGTTTATTCATGTACTTGTAAATATACATATAACATACTTTCTAAAATGCATTGTATATACTGTATCTTAGTAAATGCTAACTAAGATAGATGCGACGTGTGATGTACCAAGCCAGGGTAAAAACCAGAGAGAAAACTTCACCCACTATAGTTAATGTAAAATACTCTGGAAGACTGCACCTGGTCCTCCACCCATCTTGCATCCATAAACTAGTATTCGATAAATACGTTACTTTTACGTCGCTCAACATCGTTGAGAGCTTAATATGTTGCTTGCATTGAATAAATGTTAATATTACTTTTCTATATATCTTTGTGCATATGAGAATTGGAATAGCGAAATTTAAATAAACGTCTGCATTGATCGCTGTCAGAACTAGAACTGATTTTACTAAATGATTTTCTCGTGACGTGTTAGTGATCACATACGTGACTGAACCGCACATTAACTAATGTAGTGCTTACAGTACTTTAATGCTGTTCTCCCACTGTGGCGAATATGCTAGCGAATGTGCTTATGAATGGAAATATTTGACAATCGCTCAAACTTCGCAACATCCGCCGAGTCTTAGTTTAAACATATTTTATTTCCCAATATAATACATATTGAACAATGCATACACCACGCATAATCAGAATACAGAAACAGGATTAGAATGGAAGACAGAGTCTTATATAATTCTTCTCCTCTGTCTCTCTCTCGCCGTGTCTTCGTAAGCGTTGGTAACAAATTCGGAACATTCACAAGTCATTCTCCACCTCCTTACGAAGATCTGTCAATTTAGGAAGCGCTTCCTAAATTTCAGCGCATGTTGTGAAGACGGTCATTCGCCGTCGATTTTCGTAATCCATTGGTAAGCCATTGGTAACGTTGGTAAAGCGTGCGTAAGCGTTGTCAACGTTCGTAAAGGCATTGTAAGACGTTTGTAACTTTCGCCGGGTCCCCTTCCTTACGAATGTCTTACCACTGTTGCCAATGTTACAAATGCTGTATCAACGTTACGAATGTCCCGTAACGCTCAGAACTTCAAATTATGTACTGACCATTTAGCTCTTCTAGCAGTCAACATTTTATACAGCAAATGAATATTTGTTTGCGTTTTATTTATTTAATTTTTCATTTAAATTTGGTGTGCCTCAGTGTGGCTACGGGCCTGACTTCAATAATTCGCGAGTTTACGATTTTACATTCACGATGTCACGAATTCGGGATGTTGAAATCGTGTAGTATATAGCGATGTCATGGCCGGTCCTTCGTACAATTCTGCCCGTTACTCGTGACCTTGTTATGTGTTTGTAATATCTATTTTTAAATTAGTATTTCAAAATTTACAGACAAGCTTGGGACGATTCACCATTATACTATAAATTCCTCTGGCGCTCAACACACAGGGATAGTTATACCATTACCACGTTTGTAGTGTGTGTGTGTGTGTGTGTGTGTGTGTGTGCGTGTGCGTGCGCGTGCGCGTGCGCGTGTGTGTGTGTGTTAAGCCGAGGCCTCGTGTCGGTGCTTTGCACCGTGCACGTAAGAGAACCAGAGGAGACTCTGGAATGGGTATATGTCTGTATCATTGCACTATCATCCAACCATCTGAAATTACTAATCTCTTCAGAACGCGTCGCTTATATAGGCAAACGGTAGCGACGAGAAATAAACGTAAAACACACACGAAAACTGTTTTCAATAAGTTATTTGGTTGTCTAAGAATACGATAGAAACTTACCTCAGTGGAGAATAGTTGTGTTATTAAATCTTTGATAAGCGGGTCCGGGTTAAGGTTACTGCAGGGTTTCTCGAGTAGTTCTCTCACCAGCGACTGCGTCTTCACTATTATACTATCGTCGTGGGATGTTCGTGCATTCAATTTCCAATGGATCGCCATACTATTATAAAATGAAAGAGGCTTTAGTATACGACATACCCAAACAACCTTTAGTATCACATACCCAAACAACCTTTAAAACAGATCGTGGCATTGAAGCTACAGTAAATAAACGCATACCCACTTACAGACAGATGTACCCCACCCACTTACAGACAGATGTACCCCACCCACTTACAGACAGATGTACCCCACCCACTTACAGACAGATGTACCCCACCCACATACAGACATATGTACCCCACCCACGTACAGACAGATGTACCCCACCTACTTACAGACAGATGTACCCCACCCACTTACAGACAGATGTAGCCTACCCACTTACAGACAGATGTACCCCACCCACTTACAGACAGATGTACCCCACCCACTTACAAACAGATGTACCCCACCCACTTACAAACAGATGTACACCGTGGCAATGGGTCTGGTGGCATGTTCTTTCAACATTACCACCCCCAGTACCCCCCAGCACCCCCAGCACCCCAGCACCCCCACCCCCATTAGTTTATGCTATACACAACATGCAATCAATTCTCATCTGTTTTCTCATCTTATAATTATTAAATTATTAAATCCAAAAGCATATCCAATAGATACTATACGGTCAAACATTGCAAAAAATGACTTTGATAAAACCACATGAATTCATAATAACGCAATATATGGTTAACCAATAGATATTTATTATGTGCAATTTCCATTGGAGAGGAATTAATATAAGTTTTCTGAAAACTTGTTTTCCAATCCAAACCATTCACAATTTATGTAATTTGTAACATTGTTTGTGTTATACATGTACATTTATTGGAATAAATACTGTTTAAACAAATAGATATTTCGGGATAAATCTGACTTTATCTGCCTAAGGGAGATAACCGAAATGAGGCAATGTCTCTCATTGCTAAACGAAGTGTAAGTGGATTAGCTGCTGTTGCTGTCGGTGCCACCCCACTTGCAAACACGAACGTTCACCTGAACTCATTATTTGTAAAGCATTATTCGTAACAGGCGCCAGTTTGTTGATCTATAAACAAGTCACCCTCCCGATTTTCAAAGGCCTTCAGGGAAGTTTTGCTCGTTTTGCCATAAATGTGAGTTTCATATTCTCTATCGAAGTGGCATGCTATATACTAGCCTTAGCTCCTGTGTATAATATAAGCATGCATCCTTGCTGGAGACATACTGAAGACATACTGGAGATATACTGGAGATATACTGAAGATATACTGGATATATAATGATTGTATACTGGAGGTATACTGGAGACATACTGAAGATATACTGGATATATACTGAAGGTATACTGGATACATACTGGATATATACTGAAGGTATACTGGAGATATACTGAAGATATACTGGATATATACTGAAGGTATACTGGAGACATACTGGATACATACTGAAGGTATACTGGAGATATACTTGAGACATACTGGATATATACTGGATATATACTGAAGGTATACTGGAGATATACTGGATATATACTGAAGGTATACTGGAGATATACTGGAGACATACTGGAGACATACTGGATATATGCTGAAGGTATACTGGATATATACTGGAGATATACTGGAGACATACTGAAGGGATACTGGAGATATACTGAAGATATACTGGATATATACTGAAGGTATACTGGAGACATACTGGATATATGCTGAAGGTATGCTGGAGATATACTGGATGTATATTGGAGTTATACTGGAGGCATACTGAAGGTATACTGTAGACATACTGGATATATGCTGAAGGTATACTGGAGATATACTGGAGACATACTGGATATATACTGAAGGTATACTGGAGACATACTGGATACCTACTGGAGACATACTGGAGATATACTGGAGATATACTGGAGACATACTGGATATATACTGAAGGTATACTGGAGACATACTGGATACCTACTGGAGACATACTGGATATATACTGAAGGTATACTGGAGATATACTGGAGATATACTGGAGACATACTGGATATATACTGAAGGTATACTGGAGACATACTGGATACCTACTGGAGACATACTGGATATATACTGAAGGTATACTGGAGTTATACTGGAGACATACTGGAGACATACTTAGGTATACTGGAGACATACTGGAGACATATTGGAGATATACTGGAGACATACTGAATGTATACTGGAGTTATACTGGAGACATATTGGAGACATACTGACGGTATACTGGATGCATATTGGAGACATACTGACGGTATACTGGAGACATACTGATATATACTGAAGGTATACTGGAGATATACTGGAGACATATTGGAGACATACTGACGGTATACTGGAGACATACTGATATATACTGAAGGTATACTGGAGATATACTGGAGACATATTGGAGACATACTGACGGTATACTGGAGACATACTGATATATACTGAAGGTATACTGGAGATATACTGGAGACATATTGGAGACATACTGACGGTATACTGGAGACATACTGATATATACTGAAGGTATACTGGAGATATACTGGAGACATATTGGAGACATACTGACGGTATACTGGAGACATACTGATATATACTGAAGGTATACTGGAGATATACTGGAGACATATTGGAGACATACTGACGGTATACTGGAGACATACTGATATATACTGAAGGTATACTGGAGATATACTGGAGACATATTGGAGACATACTGACGGTATACTGGAGACATACTGATATATACTGAAGGTATACTGGAGATATACTGGAGACATACTGGCTATATACTATGCTATACTGTATATAATTAAGCATAGAAATATCGGGGTCATTGGATAGGGTATGACAAATCTGTTGTATTGTTATGTCGACAAAGGTACTGTAAGAAAGTTAAAGCAGAATTACATCGTATGCAATAAAAGATATTTGAAAAATTCAATTTTGGGTAGCAATGCTGCTACACATTCTAACATTATACTTTGTATGCTTATGTTCATTTAGTAAACAGTGTTTTTTTGCGATAAAACAAACTCGAAACCGAAAGTAGGACTCTCCGAGTTGATCGGTCACGCACTTGTTTACAACCGGAACGCATTGTCCGCACTTGTTTACATTCGGAATGCTTCATCCCCATTTGTCCCACGTTGTCTTTTTTAATTAAATTACTTGATATGTTGATTCATATCTCTGTTAACTAAGTCTTTTAGGGACATTTCTACATCCCCGCGAGGGGTTCGACATTAGAGGAAAATAGATAGATAGTTTTCATGTTCAAAATATATACGTTGTTTTCTACATCCTCTGTTGTTTCACGCATGCGCGCTGTGCGTGTTGACATTTCGTGTGTTGATAAACAAATTCGCGTATACGACGGTTTAAATTTATTGGAATTTTATCGTTTCTGGGCGACTATTTCGATTGTGTAAACACACACACATTAGTATTTATATTTTACTCAAAACATCCTTTATAACGATGTAATGCTGCTTTAAAGTTAGATAGTAATATATATTCATAATATCGGACAGAAGGACTGAAGCCGCTATATAACGTGGGAGACATCCGATCTGCTTTGTAATATTAGGTTGATTAGATATGCAGGAGAGGCAGTCAGTATAGTTTGCATATTAAGTGAATGTGTAAATAGCAATTCTATACTTGCTTAGATTTCATGCAATGGTTACCATAATATTGTCAGTTAAATGCATGCGAGTTCTCAAAATTCATAACATCTCAAGAAATTCAAAAATGCAATGTCCCGTATTCTTTATAAATTAACCATTTTTCCAAACAAATCCAGTCATATACATGTATATATTACAATTGTATTGTTGTTCAAATAAAGTGAACAAGTCACTCATTTTGTATAAAAGTTTTAAATTTATTACATTCAATTATAGTCGCCATTTTTGTGATCTTTTAAATGGAAAATTGAAGATATTGGCAGAATACCATGACATTCACATGTTGAATGTTGTTGCAAATCGTGATGGTTCAATATTGTGAAATAATGCTTGAGATGAACACCTGTACTGCCGAATTAATGCATGTACGCTCTGGTACAAGGCCCAAGAAATGACTTGTCATACCATCATCATCAGCCTCCGTCCGTCTTATGAGACGATGGATTGCGCTCTTGTTGAACATCTTCTGCGGTGACTGAGTATGCCTATTCTTGAGTGGCAGTCTCTGTTGCAGTCATCGCAGGTGAAGATCGAGTCATCCAGTTGTCATACCAATGAACCCTTAATGCATGTACGCTCTGGTACAAGGCCCAAGAAATGACTTGTTATACCAATGAACCGTTAATGCATGTACGCTCTGGTACAAGGCCCAAGAAATGACTTGTCATACCAATGAACCGTTTAATGGATGTAGGTTTGCATGTGTGCTACATTTATATTGAATAATATAAAAATATAAAATTATAAATAGTTTGCAAATAAGTAACAAAGGCAAGGTCAGCAAGCTTCGTTTTGCTAAATTAACTATTGGGCCCAGCTATACGATGTTTATAAATGGAAACTTGAGCTTGAAAAGGTATGGTTAATTAAGTAATCTCTAGAATATTGTTTATCACATACAATTGCTTGTATTCGGTGTAATACAGCCATTACATATTTTCTTATATCAATACACGTGTAATAACACCAGGAATGATTCTGATTGGTCACGGCATGACAGCTTTCTTTTGACACATTTGCCATATACAATGTAGATTGCAACAGTTCCACTGCAATACAATGATTAACACAGAACACAGAATAGTGAATAAAGGTATGGTGTTGATTTGTTCGCATTGTGTATGCATTCATACGCTGTGTGATTACAGTATCCTAGAGTACATAGAACACGCACACTTCCGATGAGTATACTAGAGGACTCCGATAAGTATATTGGGGGACATAGAACATGCACACTCTTCCGATGAGTATACTGGAGGACATAGAACACGCTCACTTCCGATAAGTATCCTAGAGGACATAGACCACGCACACTTCCGATAAGTATACTAGAGGACTCCGATAAGTATATTGGGGGACATAGAACATGCACAC
This sequence comes from Archivesica marissinica, assembly GCA_014843695.1. Classification (NCBI taxonomy): domain Eukaryota; kingdom Metazoa; phylum Mollusca; class Bivalvia; order Venerida; family Vesicomyidae; genus Archivesica; species Archivesica marissinica. The sequence continues at coordinate 76,021,925 of CM026402.1, read as the reverse complement.
TTCCGATGAGTATACTAGAGGACGTAGAACACGCACACTTCCGATAAGTATACTAGAGGACATAGAAAACGCACCTTCGATAAGTATACTGAGGAATAGAACACGCCCTTCGATAAGTATCTAGAGGACTAGAACAGCACACTTCCGATAAGTATTGGGTGGACTTCTGATAAGTATACTAGAGGACATAGAACACGCACTCTTCCGATAAGTATACTAGAGGACATAGAACACGCACTTTTCCGATAAGTATTCTAGAGGACATAGAACAGGCACACGTCCGATAAGTATACTAGAGGACATAGAACACGCACTCTTCCGATAAGTATACTAGAGGACATCGAACACGCACACTTCCGATAAGTATACTAGAGGACATAGAACACGCACACTTCCGATAAGTATACTAGTGGACATAGAACACGCACACTTCGGATAAGTATACTAGAGGACATAGAACACGCACACTTCGATAAGTATACTAGAGGACATATAATACGCACACTTCCGATAAGTATACTAGAGTACATAGAACACGCACACTTCCGATAAGAATACTAGAGGACATAGAAAACGCACACTTCCAATAAGTATAATAAGTATACTAGAGGACATAGAAAACGCACACTTCCGATAAGTATACTAGAGGACATAGAACACGCACTCTTCCGATAAGTATACTAGAGGACATAGAACAGGCACACGTCCGATAAGTATACTATAGGACATAGAACACGCACTCTTCCGATAAGTATACTAGAGGACATAGAACACGCACACTTCCTATAAGTATACTAGAGGACATAGAAAACGCACACTTCCGATAAGTATACTGGAGGACATAGAAAAGGCACACTTCCGATAAGTATACTGGAGGACAGAGAACACGCACACTTCCGATACTTATGCTCGAGGACATAGACCACGCACACTTCCGATAAGTATACTAGATGACATAGAACACACACACTTCCGATAAGTATACTGGAGGACATAGAACACACACACTTCCGATAAGTATGCAGGAAGACATAGAACACGCGCACTTCCGATAAGTATACTAGAGGACATAGATCACGCACTCTTCCGATAAGTATACTAGAGGACATAGAACACGCACACTTCCGATAAGTATACTAGAGGACATAGAAAACGCACACTTCTAATAAGTATACTAGAGGACATAGAACACGCACACTTCCGATAAGTACACTAGAGGACATAGAACAGGCACACATCCGATAAGTATACTATAAGGACATTGAACACGCACTCTTCCGATAAGTATACTAGAGGACATGGAACACGCACACTTCCGATAAGTATACTGGAGGACATAGAACAGGCACACGTCCGATAAGTATACTATAGGACATAGAACACGCACTCTTCCGATAAGGATACTAGAGGACATAGAACACGCACACTTCCTATAAGTATACTAGAGGACATAGAAAACGCACACTTCCGATAAGTATACTGGAGGACATAGAAAAGGCACACTTCCGATAAGTATACTGGAGGACAGAGAACACGCACACTTCCGATACTTATGCTCGAGGACATAGACCACGCACACTTCCGATAAGTATACTAGATGACATAGAACACACACACTTCCGATAAGTATACTGGAGGACATAGAACACGGACACTTCCGATAAGTATACTAGAGGACATAGAACACACACACTTCCGATAAGTATACAGGAGGACATAGAACACGCGCACTTCCGATAAGTATACTGGAGGACATAGATCACGCACTCTTCCGATAAGTATACTAGAGGACATAGAACACGCACACTTCCGATAAGTATACTAGAGGACATAGAAAACGCACACTTCTAATAAGTATACTAGAGGACATAGAACACGCACACTTCCGATAAGTACACTAGAGGACATAGAACAGGCACACGTCCGATAAGTATACTATAAGGACATTGAACACGCACTCTTCCGATAAGTATACTAGAGGACATGGAACACGCACACTTCCGATAAGTATACTGGAGGACATAGAACACGCACACTTCCGATACGTATGCTGGAGGACATAGAAAACGCACACTTCCGATAAGTATACTGGAGGACATAGAAAAGGCACACTTCCGATAAGTATACTGGAGGACATAGAACACGCACACTTCCGATAAGTATACTAGAGGACATAGAACACGCACTCTTCCGATAAGTATACTGGATGACATAGAACACGCACACTTCCGATAAGTATACTGGAGGACATAGAACACGCATACTTCCGGTACGTATGCTGGAGGACATAGAACACGCACACTTCCGATAAGTATGCTAGAGGACATAGAACACGCACACTTCGGAAACGTATAGTATAGGACAAAGAACACGCACACTTCCGATAAGTATTGTAGGGGACATAGAACACGCACACTTCCGATAAGTATACTAGAGGACATAGAACACGCACACTTCCGATAAGTATACTGGAGGACATAGAACACGCACTCTTCCGATAAGTATACTAGAGAACATAGAACACGCACTCTTCCGATAAGTATACTGGAGGACATAGAAAAGGCACACTTCCGATAAGTATACTGGAGGACAGAGAACACGCACACTTCCGATACGTATGCTGTATGACATAGAAAACGCACACTTCCGATAAGTATACTAGAGGACATAGAACACGCACACTTCCGATAAGTATACTAGAGGACATAGAACACGCACTCTTCCGATAAGTATACTGGATGACATAGAACACGCACACTTCCGATAAGTATACTGGAGGACATAGAACACGCATACTTCCGGTACGTATGCTGGAGGACATAGAACACGCACACTTCCGATAAGTATGCTAGAGGACATAGAACACGCACACTTCGGAAAAGTATACTAGAGGACATAGAACACGCACACTTCCGATAAATATTCTAGGGGAAATAGAACACGTACACTTCCGATAAGTATACTAGAGCACATAGAACACGCACACTTCCGATAAGTATACTGGAGGACAGAGAACACGCACACTTCCGATACTTATGCTGGAGGACATAGAACACGCACACTTCCGATAAGTATACTAGAGGACATAGAACACACACACTTCCGATAAGTATACTGGAGGACATAGAACACGCATACTTCCGATAAGTATACTGGAGGACATAGATCACGCACTCATCCGATAAGTATACTGGAGGACATAGAACACGCGCACTTCCGATAAGTATACTGGAGGACATAGATCACGCACTCATCCGATAAGTATACTAGAGGACATAGAACACGCACACTTCCGATAAGTATACTAGAGGACATAGAAAACGCACACTTCTGATAAGTATACTAGAGGACATAGAACACGCACACTTCCGATAAGTATACTGTAGGACATAGAACACGCACTCTTCCGATAAGTACACTAGAGGACATAGAACAGGCACACTTCCGATAAGTATACTAGAGGACATAAAACACACACACTTCCGATAAGTATACTAGAGGACATAGAACACGCACACTTCCGATAAGTATACTAGAGGACATAGAAAACGCACACTTCTGATAAGTATACTAGAGGACATAGAACACGCACACTTCCGATAAGTATACTGTAGGACATAGAACACGCACTCTTCCGATAAGTACACTACAGGACATAGAACAGGCACACGTCCGATAAGTATACTATAGGACATAGAACACGCACTCTTCCGATAAGTATACTAGAGGACATAGAACAGGCACATTTCCTATAGGTATACTGGAGGACATAGAACACGCATACTTCCGATAAGTATACTGGAGGACATAGAACACGCACACTTCCGATACGTATGCTGGAGGACATAGAAAACGCACACTTCCGATAAGTATACTGGAGGACATAGAAAACGCACACTTCCGATAAGTATACTGGAGGACATAGAAAAGGCACACTTCCGATAAGTATACTGGAGGACATAGAACACGCACACTTCCGATAAGAATACTAGAGTACATAGAACACGCACTCTTCCGATAAGTATACTGGATGACATAGAACACGCACACTTCCGATAAGTATACTGGAGGTCATAGAACACGCATACTTCCGGTACGTATGCTGGAGGACATAGAACACTTACACTTCCGATAAGTATGCTAGAGGACATAGAACACGCACACTTCGGAAAAGTATACTAGAGGACAAAGAACACGCACACTTCCGATAAGTATTGTAGGGGACATAGAACACGCACACTTCCGATAAGTATACTAGAGGACATAGAACACGCACACTTCCGATAAGTATACTGGAGGACATAGAACACGCACTCTTCCGATAAGTATACTAGAGAACATAGAACACGCACTCTTCCGATAAGTATACTGGAGGACATAGAAAAGGCACACTTCCGATAAGTATACTGGAGGACATAGAACACGCACACTTCCGATAAGTATACTAGAGGACATAGAACACGCACACTTCCGATAAGTATACTGGAGGACATAGAACACGCACACTTCCGATAAGTATACTAGAGGACATAGAACACGCACACTTCCGATAAGTATACTGGAGGACATAGAACACGCGCACTTCCGATAAGTATACTGGAGGACATAGAACACGCACTCTTCCGATAAGTATACTAGAGGACATAGAACACGCACACTTCCGATAAGTATACTAGAGGACATAGAAAACGCACACTTCCGATAAGTATACTAGAGGACATAGAACACGCACACTTCCGATAAGTATACTAGAGGACATAGAACACGCACACGTCCGATAAGTATACTATAGGACATAGAACACGCACTCTTCCGATAAGTATACTAGAGGACATAGAACACGCACACTTCCGATAAGTATACTGGAGGACATAGAACACGCACACTTCCGATAAGTATACTGGGGACATAGAAAACGCACACTTCCGATAAGTATACTGAGGACATAGAAGGCACACTTCCGATAAGTATACTGGAGGACATAGAACACGCACACTTCCGATAAGTATACTAGAGGACATAGAACACGCACTCTTCCGATAAGTATACTGGATGACATAGAAAACGCACACTTCCGATAAGTATACTGGAGGACATAGAACACGCATACTTCCGGTACGTATGCTGGAGGACATAGAAACGCACACTTCCGATAAGTATGCTAGAGGACATAGAACACGCACACTTCGGATAAGTATAGTATAGGACATAGAAACGCCACTTCCGATAAGTATTGGGACATAGAACACGCACACTTCCGATAAGTATACTAGAGGACATAGAACACGCACACTTCCGATAAGTATACTGGAGGACATAGAACACGCACTCTTCCGATAAGTATACTAGAGACATAGAACACGCATCTTCCGATAAGTATACTGGAGGACATAGAAAACGCACACTTCCGATAAGTATACTGGAGGACATAGAACACGCACACTTCCGATACGTATGCTGTAGGACATAGAAAACGCACACTTCCGATAAGTATACTAGAGGACATAGAACACGCACACTTCCGATAAGTATACTAGAGGACATAGAACACGCACTCTTCCGATAAGTATACTGAGGACATAGAACACGCACACTTCCGATAAGTATACTGGAGGACATAGAAACGCGCACTTCCGAAAAGTTCTAGAGGAATAATACACGCACACTTCCGATATGGGTACACGCACACTTCCGATAAGTATACTGGAGGACATAGAAAACTTGATAATTATACCGGAGGACATAGAACACGCACACTTCCGATAAGTATACTAGAGGACATAGAACACGCACACTTCCGATAAGTATACTAGAGGACATAGTACACGCACACTTCCGATAAGTATACTAGAGGAAATAGAACACGTGCACTTCTGATAACTATACTGGAGGACATAGAACACGCACACTTCCGATAAGTATACTAGAGGACGTAGAACACGCACACTTCCGATAAGTATACTGAGGACATAGAAGACGCACTCTTCCGATAAGTATACTGGAGGACATAGAACACGCACACTTCCGATAAGTATTCTAGAGGACATAGAACACGCACACTTCCGATAAGTATACTGGAGGACATAGAACACGCACACTTCCGATAAGTATGGAGGACATAGAACACGCACACTTCCGATAAGTATACTAGAGGACATAGAACACGCACACTTCCGATAAGTATACTGGAGGACATAGAACACGCACACTTCCGATAAGTATACTGGAGGACAGAGAACACGCACATTGTTTGTGGATAGAACACGCACACTTCCGATAAGTATACTAGAGGACATAGAACACGCACACTTCCGATAAGTATACTAGAGGACATAGAACACGCACACTTCCGATAAGTATACTGGAGGACATAGAACACGCACACTTCCGATAAGTATACTGGAGGACATAGAACACGCACACTTCCGATAAGTATACTGGAGGACATAGATCACGCACACTTCCGATAAGTATACTAGAGGACATAGAACACGCACACTTCGGATAAGTATACTAGAGGACATAGAACACGCACCTTCCGATAAGTATACTGGAGGACATAGAACACGCACACTTCCGATAAGTATACTGGAGGACATAGAACACGCACACTTCCGATAAGTATACTGGAGGACATAGAACACGCACACTTCCGATAAGTATATAGAGGACATAGAAAACGCACACTTCCGATAAGTATACTAGAGGACATAGAAAACGCACACTTCCGATAAGTATACTAGAGGACATAGAACACGCACACTTCCGATAAGTATACTGTAGGACATAGAACACGCACTCTTCCGATAAGTATACTGGAGGACATAGAACACGCACACTTCCGATAAGTATACTAGAGGACATAGAACACGCACACTTCCGATAAGTATACTAGAGGACATAAAACACGCACACTTCCGATAAGTATACTAGAGGACATAGAACACGCACACTTCTGATAAGTATACTAGAGGACATAGAACACGCACACTTCCGATAAGTATACTAGAGGACGTAGAACACGCACACTTCCGATAAGTATACTGTAGGACATAGAAAACTCACTCTTCCGATAAGTATACTGGAGGACATAGAACAGGCACACTTCCGATAAGTATTCTAGAGGACATAGAACACGCACACTTCCGATAAGTATACTGGAGGACATAGAAAACGCACACTTCCGATAAGTATACTAGAGGACATAGAAAACGTGCACTTCTGATAAGTATACTGGAGGACATAGAACACGCACACTTCCGATTAGTATATGGAGGACATAGAAAAGGCACACTTCCGATAAGTATCTGTAGGACATAGAAACGGATATATACTGGAGGACATAGAAAGGACATTTCGTTATATATACTGGAGGACATAGAAAACGCACACTTCGGATATATATTGGAGGATATAGAAACGCACACTTCGGATATATACTATAGAAATCGCAAACTTCGGGTATACTGAGGACATAGAAAACGCACACTTCAGATAAGTATACTGGAGGACATAGAAAATGCACACTTCAGATAAGTATACTAGACATAGAAACGCACACTTCGGATAAGTATTACGGATATGAAACGCACACTTCGGATAAGTATACTGGAGGACATAGAAAACGCATACTTCGGTATATGCTGGGGGACATGGAAATTACACTTCCGATAAGTATACTAGAGGACATAGAAAACGCACACTTCGGAAAAGTATACTAGAGGACATAGAACACGCACACTTCCGATAAGTATTGTTCGGATATATACTAGAGGACATAGAAAACGCACACTTCGGATATATACTAGAGGACATAGAAAACGCACACTTCGGATATATACTAGAGGACATAGAAAACGCACACTTCGGATATATACTAGAGGACATAGAAAACGCACACTTCGGATATTACTAGAGGACATAGAAAACGCACACTTCGGATATATACTAGAGGACATAGAAAACGCACACTTCGTATATATACTAGAGGACATAGAAAAACACACTTCGGATATATATAGAGGACATAGAAAAACGCACACCTCGGATAATACTAGAGGACATAGAAACGCACACTTCGGATATATACTAGAGGACATGAAAACGCACACTTCGGATATATACTAGAGGACATAGAAAACGCACACTTCGGATATATACTAGAGGACATAGTAAACGCACACTTCGGATATATACTAGAGGACATAGAAAACGCACACTTCGGATATATACTAGAGGACATAGAAAACGCACACTTCGGATATATACTAGAGGACATAGAAAACGCACACTTCGGATATATACTAGAGGACTAGAAAACGCACACTTCGGATATTACTAGAGGACATAGAAAACGCACACTTCGGATATATACTAGAGGACATAGAAAACGCACACTTCGGATATATACTAGAGGACAAAGAAAACGCACACTTCGGATATATACTAGAGGACATAGAAACGCACACTTCGGATATATATAGAGGACATAGAAAACGCACACTTCGGATATCTCTAGAGGACATAGAAAACGCACATTCGGATATTACTAGAGGACATAGAAAACGCACACTTCGGATATATACTAGAGGACATAGAAAACGCACACTTCGGATATATTACTAGAGGACATAGAAACGCACACTTCGGATATATACTAGAGGACATAGAAAACGCACACTTCGGATATATACTAGAGGACATAGAAAACGCACACTTCGGATCTATAGAGGACATAGAAAACACACACTTCGGATATATACTAGAGGACTAGAAAACGCACACTCGGATATATACTAGAGGACATAGAAAACGCACACTTCGGATAAGTATACTAGAGGACATAGAAAACGTACACTTCGGATCTAGAGGACATAGAAAACGCACACTTCGGATAAGTATACTAGAGGACAAGGAAACGCACACTTCGGATAAGTATACTAGAGGACATAGAAAACGCACACTTCGGATAAGTAAACTAGAGGACATAGAAAACGCACACTTCGGATAAGTATACTAGATGACATAGAAAATACACACTTCGGATAAGTATACTAGAGGACATGGAACACGCACACTTCGGATAAGTATACTAGAGGACATAGAAAACGCACACTTCGGATAAGTATACTAGATGACATAGAAAATGCACACTTCGATAAGTATACTGGAGGACATAGAAAAGGCACACTTCCGATAAGTATACTGGAGGACATAGAAAAGGCACACTTCCGATAAGTATACTGGAGGACATAGAACACGCACACTTCCGATAAGTATACTAGAGGACATAGAACACGCACTCTTCCGATAAGTATACTGGATGACATAGAACACGCACACTTCCGATAAGTATACTGGAGGACATAGAACACGCATACTTCCGGGACGTATGCTGGAGGACATAGAACACGCACACTTCCGATAAGTATGCTAGAGGACAAAGAACACGCACACTTCCGATAAGTATTGTAGGGGACATAGAACACGCACACTTCCGATAAGTATACTAGAGGACATAGAACACGCACACTTCCGATAAGTATACTGGAGGACATAGAACACGCACTCTTCCGATAAGTATACTAGAGAACATAGAAAACGCACTCTTCCGATAAGTATACTGGAGGACATAGAAAAGGCACACTTCCGATAAGTATACTGGAGGACAGAGAACACGCACACTTCCGATACGTATGCTGTATGACATAGAAAACGCACACTTCCGATAAGTATACTAGAGGACATAGAACACGCACACTTCCGATAAGTATACTAGAGGACATAGAATAAGCACTCTTCCGATAAGTATACTGGATGACATAGAACACGCACACTTCCGATAAGTATACTGGAGGACATAGAACACGCATACTTCCGGTACGTATGCTGGAGGACATAGAACACGCACACTTCCGATAAGTATGCTAGAGGACATAGAACACGCACACTTCGGAAAAGTATACTAGAGGACATAGAACACGCACACTTCCGATAAATATTCTAGGGGAAATAGAACACGTACACTTCCGATAAGTATACTAGAGCACATAGAACACGCACACTTCCGATAAGTATACTGGAGGACAGAGAACACGCACACTTCCGATACTTATGCTGGAGGACATAGCACACGCACACTTCCGATAAGTATACTAGAGGACATAGAACAGGCACACTTCCGATAAGTATACTGGAGGACATAGAACGCGCATACTTCCTATAAGTATACTAGAGGACATAGAAAACGCACACTTCCGATAAGTATACTGGAGGACATAGAAAAGTCGCACTTCCGATAAGTATACTGGAGGACATAGATCTCGCACTCTTCCGATAATTATGCTGGAGGACATAGAACACGCACAATTCCGATAAGTATACTATAGG
>CM026402.1:75979333-76010536 GCA_014843695.1 Archivesica marissinica | reverse complement strand
AGGACATAGAACAGGCACACGTCCGATAAGTATACTATAGGACATAGAACACGCACTCTTCCGATAAGTATACTAGAGGACATAGAACACGCACACTTCCTATAAGTATACTAGAGGACATAGAAAACGCACACTTCCGATAAGTATACTGGAGGACATAGAAAAGGCACACTTCCGATAAGTATACTGGAGGACATAGAAAACGCACACTTCCGATAATTATGTTGGAGGACATAGAACACGCACACTTCCGATAAGTATACTAGATGACATAGAACACACACACTTCCGATAAGTATACTGGAGGACATAGAACACGGACACTTCCGATAAGTATACTAGAGGACATAGAACACACACACTTCCGATAAGTATACAGGAGGACATAGAACACGCGCACTTCCGATAAGTATACTGGAGGACATAGATCACGCACTCTTCCGATAAGTATACTAGAGGACATAGAACACGCACACTTCCGATAAGTATACTAGAGGACATAGAAAACGCACACTTCTAATAAGTATACTAGAGGACATAGAACACGCACACTTCCGATAAGTACACTAGAGGACATAGAACAGGCACACGTCCGATAAGTATACTATAAGGACATTGAACACGCACTCTTCCGATAAGTATACTAGAGGACATGGAACACGCACACTTCCGATAAGTATACTGGAGGACATAGAACGCACACTTCCGATAAGTATACTGGAGGACATAGAACACGCACACTTCCGATAAGTATACTGGAGGACATAGAAAGCGCACTTCCGATAAGTATACTGAGGACATAGAACACGCACACTTCCGATAAGTATACTAGAGGACATAGAACACGCACACTTCCGATAAGTATACTGAGGACATAGAACACGCACACTTCCGATAAGTATACTAGAGGACATAGAACACGCACACTTCCGAAAGTATACTGGAGGACATAGAAAACGCACACTTCCGATAAGTATACTAGAGGACATAGAAAACGCACACTTCGGATAAGTATACTAGAGGACATAGAAAACGCACACTTCGGATAGGTATACTAGAGGACATAGAAAACGCACACTTCCGATAAGTATACTAGAGGACATAGAACACGCACACTTCCGATAAGTATACTAGAGTACATAGAAAACGCACACTTCCGATAAGTATACTGGAGGACATAGAACACGCGCACTTCCGAAAAGTATACTAGAGGATATAATACACGCACACTTTCGAGAAGTATACTAGAGGATATAGAACACGCACACTTCCGATAAGTATACTAGAGGACATAGAACACGCACACTTCCGATAAGTATACTAGAGGACATAGAACACGCACACTTCCGATAAGTATACTAGAGTACATAGAAAACGCACACTTCCGATAAGTATACTGGAGGACATAGAACACGCGCACTTCCGAAAAGTATACTAGAGGATATAATACACGCACACTTTCGAGAAGTATACTAGAGGATATAGAACACGCACACTTCCGATAAGTATACTAGAGGACATAGAACACACACACTTCCGATAAGTATACTAGAGGACATAGAACACGCACACTTCCGATAAGTATACTAGAGGACATAGAACACGCACACTTCTGATAAGTATACTAGAGGACATAGAACACGCACACTTCCGATAAGTATACTAGAGGACATAGAACACGCACACTTCCGATAAGTATGCTAGAGGACATAGAACACGCACACTTCGGATAAGTATACTAGAGGACATAGAACACGCACACTTCCGATAAGTATACTGGAGGACATAGAACACGCGCACTTCCGATAAGTATACTGGAGGACATAGAACACGCACACTTCCGATAAGTATACTAGAGGACATAGAACACGCACACTTCCTATAAGTATACTGGAGGACATAGAAAACGCACACTTCCGATAAGTATACTGGGGGACATAGAACACGCACCATTCCGATAAGTATACTGGAGGACATAGAAAACGCACACTTCCGATAAGTATACTGGAGGACATAGAACACGCACACTTCCGATAAGTATACTGGAGGACATAGAACACGCACACTTCCGATAAGTATACTGGAGGACATAGAACACGCACACTTCCGATAAGTATACTAGAGGACATAGAACACGCACACTTCCGATAAGTATACTGAGGGAGAAACACGCACACTTCCGATAAGTATACTAGAGGACATAGAACACGCACACTTCCGATAAGTATACTAGAGGACATAGAACACGCACACTTCCGATAAGTATACTAGAGGACATAGAACACGCCACTTGATAAGTATACTGAGGAATAGACACGCACACTTCCGATAAGTATACTGGAGGACATAGAACACGCACACTTCCGATAAGTATACTAGAGGACATAGAACACGCACACTTCCGATAAGTATACTGGAGGACATAGAACACGCACACTTCCGATAAGTATACTAGAGGACATAGAACACGCACACTTCCGATAAGTATACTGGAGGACATAGAACACGCACACTTCCGATAAGTATACTAGAGGACATAGAACACGCACACTTCCGATAAGTATACTAGAGGACATAGAACACGCACACTTCCGATAAGTATACTAGAGGACATAGAACACGCACACTTCCGATAAGTATACTGGAGGACATAGAACACGCACACTTCCGATAAGTATACTGGAGGACATAGAACACGCACACTTCCGATAAGTATACTGGAGGACATAGAAAACGCACCTTCCGAGTATCTGGAGGACTAGAACACGACACTTCCGATAAGTATCTGAGGACATAGAACACGCACACTTCGCACACTTCCGATAAGTATACTGGAGGACATAGAACACGCACACTTCCGATAAGTATACTGGAGGACATAGAACACGCACACTTCCGATAAGTATACTGGAGGACATAGAACACGCACACTTCCGATAAGTATACTGGAGGACATAGAACACGCACACTTCCGATAAGTATACTAGAGGACATAGAAAACGCACACTTCCGATAAGTATACTGGAGGACATAGAACACGCACACTTCCGATAAGTATACTGGAGGACATAGAACACGCACACTTCCGATAAGTATACTAGAGGACATAGAACACGCACACTTCCGATAAGTATACTAGAGGACATAGAACACGCACACTTCCGATAAGTATACTGGAGGACATAGAACACGCACACTTCCGATAAGTATACTGGAGGACATAGAACACGCACACTTCCGATAAGTATACTGGAGGACATAGAACACGCACACTTCCGATAAGTATACTAGAGGACATAGAACACGCACACTTCCGATAAGTATACTGGAGGACATAGAACACGCACTCTTCCGATAAGTATACTAGAGGACATAGAACACGCACACTTCCGATAAGTATACTAGAGGACATAGAACACGCACACTTCCGATAAGTATACTGGAGGACATAGAACACGCACTCTTCCGATAAGTATACTAGAGGATATAGAACACGCACACTTCCGATAAGTATACTAGAGGACATAGAAAACGCACACTTCTGATAAGTATACTAGAGGACATAGAACACGCACTCTTCCGATAAGTATACTAGAGGACATAGAACACGCACACTTCCGATAAGTATACTGGAGGACATAGAACACGCACTCTTCCGATAAGTATACTAGAGGACATAGAACACGCACACTTCCGATAAGTATACTGGAGGACATAGAACACGCGCACTTCCGATAAGTATACTGGAGGACATAGAACACGCACTCTTCCGATAAGTATACTAGAGGATATAGAACACGCACACTTCCGATAAGTATACTAGAGGACATAGAAAACGCACACTTCTGATAAGTATACTAGAGGACATAGAACACGCACTCTTCCGATAAGTATACTAGAGGACATAGAACACGCACACTTCCGATAAGTATACTGGAGGACATAGAACACGCACTCTTCCGATAAGTATACTAGAGGACATAGAACACGCACACTTCCGATAAGTATACTAGAGTACATAGAAATCGCACAATTCTGATAAGTATACTAGAGGACATAGAACACGCACTCTTCCGATAAGTATACTAGAGGACATAGAACACGCACTCTTCCGATAAGTATGCTAGAGGACATAGAACACACGCACACTTCCGATAAGTATACTAGAGGACATAGAACACGCACACTTCCGATAAGTATACTGGAGGACATAGAACACGCACACTTCCGATAAGTATACTGGAGGACATAGAACACGCACACTTCCGATAAGTATACTAGAGGACATAGAACACGCACACTTCCGATAAGTATACTAGAGGACATAGAACACGCACACTTCCGATAAGTATACTAGAGGACATAGAACACGCACACTTCCGATAAGTATACTAGAGGACATAGAACACGCACACTTCCGATAAGTATACTGGAGGACATAGAACACGCACACTTCCGATACTTATGCTGGAGGACATAGAACACACACACTTCCGATAAGTATACTGGAGGACATAGAACACGCACACTTCCGATAAGTATACTGGAGGACATAGATCACGCACTCATCCGATAAGTATACTGGAGGACATAGAACACGCGCACTTCCGATAAGTATACTGGAGGACATAGATCACGCACTCATCCGATAAGTATACTAGAGGACATAGAACACGCACACTTCCGATAAGTATACTAGAGGACATAGAAAACGCACACTTCCGATAAGTATACTAGAGGACATAGAACACGCACACTTCCGATAAGTATACTGTAGGACATAGAACACGCACTCTTCCGATAAGTACACTAGAGGACATAGAACAGGCACACTTCCGATAAGTATACTAGAGGACATAAAACACACACACTTCCGATAAGTATACTAGAGGACATAGAACACGCACACTTCCGATAAGTATACTAGAGGACATAGAAAACGCACACTTCTGATAAGTATACTAGAGGACATAGAACACGCACACTTCCGATAAGTATACTGTAGGACATAGAACACGCACTCTTCCGATAAGTACACTACAGGACATAGAACAGGCACACGTCCGATAAGTATACTATAGGACATAGAACACGCACTCTTCCGATAAGTATACTAGAGGACATAGAACAGGCACATTTCCTATAGGTATACTGGAGGACATAGAACACGCATACTTCCGATAAGTATACTGGAGGACATAGAACACGCACACTTCCGATACGTATGCTGGAGGACATAGAAAACGCACACTTCCGATAAGTATACTGGAGGACATAGAAAACGCACACTTCCGATAAGTATACTGGAGGACATAGAAAAGGCACACTTCCGATAAGTATACTGGAGGACATAGAACACGCACACTTCCGATAAGAATACTAGAGTACATAGAACACGCACTCTTCCGATAAGTATACTGGATGACATAGAACACGCACACTTCCGATAAGTATACTGGAGGTCATAGAACACGCATACTTCCGGTACGTATGCTGGAGGACATAGAACACTTACACTTCCGATAAGTATGCTAGAGGACATAGAACACGCACACTTCGGAAAAGTATACTAGAGGACAAAGAACACGCACACTTCCGATAAGTATTGTAGGGGACATAGAACACGCACACTTCCGATAAGTATACTAGAGGACATAGAACACGCACACTTCCGATAAGTATACTGGAGGACATAGAACACGCACTCTTCCGATAAGTATACTAGAGAACATAGAACACGCACTCTTCCGATAAGTATACTGGAGGACATAGAAAAGGCACACTTCCGATAAGTATACTGGAGGACAGAGAACACGCACACTTCCGATACGTATGCTGTAGGACATAGAAAACGCACACTTCCGATAAGTATACTAGAGGACATAGAACACGCACACTTCCGATAAGTATACTAGAGGACATAGAACACGCACTCTTCCGATAAGTATACTGGATGACATAGAACACGCACACTTCCGATAAGTATACTGGAGGACATAGAACACGCATACTTCCGGTACGTATGCTGGAGGACATAGAACACTTACACTTCCGATAAGTATGCTAGAGGACATAGAACACGCACACTTCGGAAAAGTATACTAGAGGACAAAGAACACGCACACTTCCGATAAGTATTGTAGGGGACATAGAACACGCACACTTCCGATAAGTATACTAGAGGACATAGAACACGCACACTTCCGATAAGTATACTGGAGGACATAGAACACGCACTCTTCCGATAAGTATACTAGAGAACATAGAACACGCACTCTTCCGATAAGTATACTGGAGGACATAGAAAAGGCACACTTCCGATAAGTATACTGGAGGACATAGAACACGCACACTTCGGAAAAGTATACTAGAGGACATAGAACACGCACACTTCCGATAAATATTCTAGGGGAAATAGAACACGTACACTTCCGATAAGTATACTAGAGCACATAGAACACGCACACTTCCGATAAGTATACTGGAGGACAGAGAACACGCACACTTCCGATACTTATGCTGGAGGACATAGCACACGCACACTTCCGATAAGTATACTAGAGGACATAGAACACACACACTTCCGATAAGTATACTGGAGGACATAGAACACGCATACTTCCGATAAGTATACTAGAGGACATAGAACACACACACTTCCGATAAGTATACTGGAGGACATAGAACACGCGCACTTCCGATAAGTATACTGGAGGACATAGATCACGCACTCATCCGATAAGTATACTAGAGGACATAGAACACGCACACTTCCGATAAGTATACTAGAGGACATAGAAAACGCACACTTCTGATAAGTATACTAGAGGACATAGAACACGCACACTTCCGATAAGTATACTGTAGGACATAGAACACGCACTCTTCCGATAAGTACACTAGAGGACATAGAACAGGCACACGTCCGATAAGTATACTATAGGACATAGAACACGCACTCTTCCGATAAGTATACTAGAGGACATAGAACACGCACACTTCCGATAAGTATACTAGAGGACATAAAACACACACACTTCCGATAAGTATACTAGAGGACATAGAACACGCACACTTCCGATAAGTATACTAGAGGACATAGAAAACGCACACTTCTGATAAGTATACTAGAGGACATAGAACACGCACACTTCCGATAAGTATACTGTAGGACATAGAACACGCACTCTTCCGATAAGTACACTAGAGGACATAGAACAGGCACACGTCCGATAAGTATACTATAGGACATAGAACACGCACTCTTCCGATAAGTATACTAGAGGACATAGAACACGCACACTTCCGATAAGTATACTAGAGGACATAAAACACACACACTTCCGATAAGTATACTAGAGGACATAGAACACGCACACTTCCGATAAGTATACTAGAGGACATAGAAAACGCACACTTCCGATAAGTATACTGGAGGACATAGAAAACGCACACTTCCGATAAGTATACTGGAGGACATAGAAACGCACACTTCCGATAAGTATACTGGAGGACATAGAACACGCACACTTCCGATAAGTATACTAGAGGACATAGAACACGCACTCTTCCGATAAGTATACTGGATGACATAGAACACGCACACTTCCGATAAGTATACTGGAGGACATAGAACACGCATACTTCCGATACGTATGCTGGAGGACATAGAACACTTACACTTCCGATAAGTATGCTAGAGGACATAGAACACGCACACTTCGGAAAAGTATACTAGAGGACAAAGAACACGCACACTTCCGATAAGTATACTAGAGGACATAGAACACGCACACTTCCGATAAGTATACTGGAGGACATAGAACACGCACTATTCCGATAAGTATACTAGAGGACATAGAACACGCACTCTTCCGATAAGTATACTGGAGGACATAGAAAAGGCACACTTCCGATAAGTATACTGGAGGACAGAGAACACGCACACTTCCGATACGTATGCTGTAGGACATAGAACACGCACACTTCCGATAAGTATACTAGAGGACATAGAACACGCACTCTTCCGATAAGTATACTGGATGACATAGAGCACGCACACTTCCGATAAGTATACTGGAGGACATAGAACACGCATACTTCCGGTACGTATGCTGGAGGACATAGAACACGCACACTTCCGATTAGTATGCTAGAGGACATAGAACACGCACACTTCCGATAAGTATACTGGAGGACATAGAAAACGCACTCTTCCGATAAGTATACTGGAGGACATAGAAAAGGCACACTTCCGATAAGTATACTGGAGGACAGAGAACACGCACACTTCCGATAAGTATTCTAGGGGAAATAGAACACGCACACTTCCGATAAGTATACTAGATGACATAGAACACGCACACTTCCGATAAGTATACTGGAGGACATAGAACACGCACTCTTCCGATAAGTATACTAGAGGACATAGAACACGCCCACTTCGATAAGTATACTAGAGGACATAGAATACGCACACTTCCGATAAGTATACTAGAGTACATAGAAAACGCACACTTCCGATAAGAATACTAGAGGACAGAGAAAACGCACACTTCCAATAAGTATAATAAGTATACTAGAGGACATAGAAAACGCACACTTCCGATAAGTATACTAGAGGACATAGAACAGGCACACGTCTGATAAGTATACTATAGGACATAGAACACGCACTCTTCCGATAAGTATACTAGAGGACATAGAACGCGCACACTTCCTATAAGTATACTAGAGGACATAGAAAACACACTTCCGATAAGTATACTGGAGGACATAGAAAAGTCACACTTCCGATAAGTATACTGGAGGACAGAGAACTCGCACACTTCCGATACTTATGCTGGAGGACATAGAACACGCACAATTCCGATAAGTATACTAGAGGACATAGAACACACACACTTCCGATAGGTATACTGAAGGACATAGAACACGCACACTTCCGATAAGTATACTAGAGGACATAGAACACACACTTCCGATAAGTATACTGGAGGACATAGAACACGCGCACTTCCTATAAGTATACTGGAGGACATAGATCACGCACTCTTCCGATAAGTATACTAGAGGACATAGAACACGCACACTTCCGATAAGTATACTAGAGGACATAGAAAACGCACACTTCTGATAAGTATACTAGAGGACATAGAACACGCACACTTCCGATAAGTATACTGGAGGACATAGTTCACGCACTCTTCCGTAAAGTACACTAGAGGACATAGAACAGGCATATGTCCGATAAGTATACTATAGGACATAGAACACGCACTCTTCCGATAAGTATACTAGAGGACATAGAACACGCACACTTCCGATAAGTATACTGGAGGACATAGAACACGCATACTTCCGATAAGTATACTGGAGGACATAGAACACGCACACTTCCGATAAGTATACTAGAGGACATAGAACACGCACTCTTCCGATAAGTATACTGGATGACATAGAACACGCACACTTCCGATAAGTATACTGGAGGACATAGAACACGCACACTTCCGATAAGTATACTGGAGGACATAGAACACGCACACTTCCGATAAGTATAGAGGACATAGAACACGCACTCTCGGAAAAGTATAACTAGAGGACAAGAACACGCACACTTCCGATAAGTATTGTAGGGGACATAGAACACGCACACTTCCGATAAGTATACTAGAGGACATAGAACACGCACACTTCCGATAAGTATACTGGAGGACATAGAACACGCACTCTTCCGATAAGTATACTAGAGGACATAGAACACGCACTCTTCCGATAAGTATACTGGAGGACATAGAAAAGGCACACTTCCGATAAGTATACTGGAGGACAGAGAACACGCACACTTCCGATACGTATGCTGTAGGACATAGAAAACGCACACTTCCGATAAGTATACTAGAGGACATAGAACACGCACACTTCCGATAAGTATACTAGAGGACATAGAACACGCACTCTTCCGATAAGTATACTGGATGACATAGAACACGCACACTTCCGATAAGTATACTGGAGGACATAGAACACGCATACTTCCGGTACGTATGCTGGAGGACATAGAACACTTACACTTCCGATAAGTATGCTAGAGGACATAGAACACGCACACTTCGGAAAAGTATACTAGAGGACAAAGAACACGCACACTTCCGATAAGTATTGTAGGGGACATAGAACACGCACACTTCCGATAAGTATACTAGAGGACATAGAACACGCACACTTCCGATAAGTATACTGGAGGACATAGAACACGCACTCTTCCGATAAGTATACTAGAGAACATAGAACACGCACTCTTCCGATAAGTATACTGGAGGACATAGAAAAGGCACACTTCCGATAAGTATACTGGAGGACATAGAACACGCACACTTCGGAAAAGTATACTAGAGGACATAGAACACGCACACTTCCGATAAATATTCTAGGGGAAATAGAACACGTACACTTCCGATAAGTATACTAGAGCACATAGAACACGCACACTTCCGATAAGTATACTGGAGGACAGAGAACACGCACACTTCCGATACTTATGCTGGAGGACATAGCACACGCACACTTCCGATAAGTATACTAGAGGACATAGAACACACACACTTCCGATAAGTATACTGGAGGACATAGAACACGCATACTTCCGATAAGTATACTAGAGGACATAGAACACGCACACTTCCGATAAGTATACTGGAGGACATAGAACACGCGCACTTCCGATAAGTATACTGGAGGACATAGATCACGCACTCTTCCGATAAGTATACTAGAGGACATAGAACACGCACACTTCCGATAAGTATACTAGAGGACATAGAAAACGCACACTTCTGATAAGTATACTAGAGGACATAGAACACGCACACTTCCGATAAGTATACTGTAGGACATAGAACACGCACTCTTCCGATAAGTATACTAGAGGACATAGAACACGCACACTTCCGATAAGTATACTAGAGGACATAGAACACGCACTCTTCCGATAAGTATACTAGAGGACATAGAACACGCACACTTCCGATAAGTATACTAGAGGACATAAAACACGCACACTTCCGATAAGTATACTAGAGGACATAGAACACGCACACTTCCGATAAGTATACTAGAGGACATAGAACACGCACACTTCCGATAAGTATACTAGAGGACATAGAACACGCACACTTCCGATAAGTATACTGTAGGACATAGAACACGCACTCTTCCGATAAGTACACTAGAGGACATAGAACAGGCACACGTCCGATAAGTATACTATAGGACATAGAACACGCACTCTTCCGATAAGTATACTAGAGGACATAGAACAGGCACATTTCCTATAGGTATACTGGAGGACATAGAACACGCATACTTCCGATAAGTATACTGGAGGACATAGAACACGCACACTTCCGATACGTATGCTGGAGGACATAGAAAACGCACACTTCCGATAAGTATACTGGAGGACATAGAAAACGCACACTTCCGATAAGTATACTGGAGGACATAGAAAAGGCACACTTCCGATAAGTATACTGGAGGACATAGAACACGCACACTTCCGATAAGAATACTAGAGTACATAGAACACGCACTCTTCCGATAAGTATACTGGATGACATAGAACACGCACACTTCCGATAAGTATACTGGAGGACATAGAACACGCATACTTCCGGTACGTATGCTGGAGGACATAGAACACTTACACTTCCGATAAGTATGCTAGAGGACATAGAACACGCACACTTCGGAAAAGTATACTAGAGGACATAGAACACGCACACTTCCGATAAGTATACTAGAGGACATAGAACACGCACACTTCCGATAAGTATACTGGAGGACATAGAACACGCACTCTTCCGATAAGTATACTAGAGGACATAGAACACGCACTCTTCCGATAAGTATACTGGAGGACATAGAAAAGGCACACTTCCGATAAGTATACTGGAGGACAGAGAACACGCACACTTCCGATACGTATGCTGTAGGACATAGAACACGCACACTTCCGATAAGTATACTAGAGGACATAGAACACGCACTCTTCCGATAAGTATACTGGATGACATAGAGCACGCACACTTCCGATAAGTATACTGGAGGACATAGAACACGCATACTTCCGGTACGTATGCTGGAGGACATAGAACACGCACACTTCCGATTAGTATGCTAGAGGACATAGAACACGCACACTTCCGATAAGTATACTGGAGGACATAGAAAACGCACTCTTCCGATAAGTATACTGGAGGACATAGAAAAGGCACACTTCCGATAAGTATACTGGAGGACAGAGAACACGCACACTTCCGATAAGTATTCTAGGGGAAATAGAACACGCACACTTCCGATAAGTATACTAGATGACATAGAACACGCACACTTCCGATAAGTATACTGGAGGACATAGAACACGCACTCTTCCGATAAGTATACTAGAGGACATAGAACACGCCCACTTCGATAAGTATACTAGAGGACATAGAATACGCACACTTCCGATAAGTATACTAGAGTACATAGAAAACGCACACTTCCGATAAGAATACTAGAGGACAGAGAAAACGCACACTTCCAATAAGTATAATAAGTATACTAGAGGACATAGAAAACGCACACTTCCGATAAGTATACTAGAGGACATAGAACAGGCACACGTCTGATAAGTATACTATAGGACATAGAACACGCACTCTTCCGATAAGTATACTAGAGGACATAGAACGCGCACACTTCCTATAAGTATACTAGAGGACATAGAAAACACACTTCCGATAAGTATACTGGAGGACATAGAAAAGTCACACTTCCGATAAGTATACTGGAGGACAGAGAACTCGCACACTTCCGATACTTATGCTGGAGGACATAGAACACGCACAATTCCGATAAGTATACTAGAGGACATAGAACACACACACTTCCGATAGGTATACTGAAGGACATAGAACACGCACACTTCCGATAAGTATACTAGAGGACATAGAACACACACTTCCGATAAGTATACTGGAGGACATAGAACACGCGCACTTCCTATAAGTATACTGGAGGACATAGATCACGCACTCTTCCGATAAGTATACTAGAGGACATAGAACACGCACACTTCCGATAAGTATACTAGAGGACATAGAAAACGCACACTTCTGATAAGTATACTAGAGGACATAGAACACGCACACTTCCGATAAGTATACTGGAGGACATAGTTCACGCACTCTTCCGTAAAGTACACTAGAGGACATAGAACAGGCATATGTCCGATAAGTATACTATAAGACATAGAACACGCACTCTTCCGATAAGTATACTAGAGGACATAGAACACGCACACTTCCGATAAGTATACTGGAGGACATAGAACACGCATACTTCCGATAAGTATACTGGAGGACATAGAACACGCACACTTCCGATAAGTATACTAGAGGACATAGAACACGCACTCTTCCGATAAGTATACTGGATGACATAGAACACGCACACTTCCGATAAGTATACTGGAGGACATAGAACACGCATACTTCCGGTACGTATGCTGGAGGACATAGAACACGCACACTTCCGATAAGTATGCTAGAGGACATAGAACACGCACACTTCGGAAAAGTATAGAATAGGACAAAGAACACGCACACTTCCGATAAGTATTGTAGGGGACATAGAACACGCACACTTCCGATAAGTATACTAGAGGACATAGAACACGCACACTTCCGATAAGTATACTGGAGGACATAGAACACGCACTCTTCCGATAAGTATACTAGAGGACATAGAACACGCACTCTTCCGATAAGTATACTGGAGGACATAGAAAAGGCACACTTCCGATAAGTATACTGGAGGACATAGAACACGCACACTTCCGATACGTATGCTGTAGGACATAGAAAACGCACACTTCCGATAAGTATACTAGAGGACATAGAACACGCACACTTCCGATAAGTATACTAGAGGACATAGAACACGCACTCTTCCGATAAGTATACTGTAGGACATAGAACACGCACACTTCCGATAAGTATACTACAGGACATAGAACAGGCACACTTCCGATAAGTATACTAGAGGACATAGAACACGCACTCTTCCGATAAGTATACTAGAGGACATAGAACACGCACACTTCCGATAAGTATACTGGAGGACATAGAACACGCACACTTCCGATAAGTATACTGGAGGACATAGAACACGCACACTTCCGATAAGTATACTGGAGGACATAGAAACGCACACTTCCGATAAGTATACTGGAGGACATAGAAAACGCACACTTCCGATAAGTATACTGGAGGACATAGAAAACGCACACTTCCGATAAGTATACTGGAGGAAATAGAACACGCACACTTCCGATAAGTATACTAGAGTACATAGAACACGCACTCTTCCGATAAGTATACTGGAGGACATAGAACACGCACACTTCCGATAAGTATGCTAGAGGACATAGAACACGCACACTTCGGAAAAGTATACTAGAGGACAAAGAACACGCACACTTCCGATAAGTATTGTAGGGGACATAGAACACGCACACTTCCGATAAGTATACTAGAGGACATAGAACACGCACACTTCCGATAAGTATACTGGAGGACATAGAACACGCACACTTCCGATAAGTATACTAGAGGACATAGAACACGCACTCTTCCGATAAGTATACTGGAGGACATAGAAAAGGCACACTTCCGATAAGTATACTGAGGACAGAGAACACGCACACTTCCGATACGTATGCTGTAGGACATAGAAAACGCACACTTCCGATAAGTATACTAGAGGACATAGAACACGCACACTTCCGATAAGTATACTGGAGGACATAGAAAAGGCACACTTCCGATAAGTATACTGGAGGACATAGAACACGCACACTTCCGATAAGTATACTAGAGGACATAGAACACGCACTCTTCCGATAAGTATACTGGATGACATAGAACACGCACACTTCCGATAAGTATACTGGAGGACATAGAACACGCATACTTCCGGGACGTATGCTGGAGGACATAGAACACGCACACTTCCGATAAGTATGCTAGAGGACAAAGAACACGCACACTTCCGATAAGTATTGTAGGGGACATAGAACACGCACACTTCCGATAAGTATACTAGAGGACATAGAACACGCACACTTCCGATAAGTATACTGGAGGACATAGAACACGCACTCTTCCGATAAGTATACTAGAGGACATAGAACACGCACTCTTCCGATAAGTATACTGGAGGACATAGAAAAGGCACACTTCCGATAAGTATACTGGAGGACAGAGAACACGCACACTTCCGATACGTATGCTGTAGGACATAGAAAACGCACACTTCCGATAAGTATACTAGAGGACATAGAACACGCACACTTCCGATAAGTATACTAGAGGACATAGAACACGCACTCTTCCGATAAGTATACTGGATGACATAGAACACGCACACTTCCGATAAGTATACTGGAGGACATAGAACACGCATACTTCCGGTACGTATGCTGGAGGACATAGAACACGCACACTTCCGATAAGTATGCTAGAGGACATAGAACACGCACACTTCGGAAAAGTATACTAGAGGACATAGAACACGCACACTTCCGATAAATATTCTAGGGGAAATAGAACACGTACACTTCCGATAAGTATACTAGAGCACATAGAACACGCACACTTCCGATAAGTATACTGGAGGACAGAGAACACGCACACTTCCGATACTTATGCTGGAGGACATAGAACACACACACTTCCGATAAGTATACTGGAGGACATAGAACACGCATACTTCCGATAAGTATACTGGAGGACATAGATCACGCACTCATCCGATAAGTATACTGGAGGACATAGAACACGCGCACTTCCGATAAGTATACTGGAGGACATAGATCACGCACTCATCCGATAAGTATACTAGAGGACATAGAACACGCACACTTCCGATAAGTATACTAGAGGACATAGAAAACGCACACTTCTGATAAGTATACTAGAGGACATAGAACACGCACACTTCCGATAAGTATACTGTAGGACATAGAACACGCACTCTTCCGATAAGTACACTAGAGGACATAGAACAGGCACACTTCCGATAAGTCTACTAGAGGACATAAAACACACACACTTCCGATAAGTATACTAGAGGACATAGAACACGCACACTTCCGATAAGTATACTAGAGGACATAGAAAACGCACACTTCTGATAAGTATACTAGAGGACATAGAACACGCACACTTCCGATAAGTATACTGTAGGACATAGAACACGCACTCTTCCGATAAGTACACTACAGGACATAGAACAGGCACACGTCCGATAAGTATACTATAGGACATAGAACACGCACTCTTCCGATAAGTATACTAGAGGACATAGAACAGGCACATTTCCTATAGGTATACTGGAGGACATAGAACACGCATACTTCCGATAAGTATACTGGAGGACATAGAACACGCACACTTCCGATACGTATGCTGGAGGACATAGAAAACGCACACTTCCGATAAGTATACTGGAGGACATAGAAAACGCACACTTCCGATAAGTATACTGGAGGACATAGAAAAGGCACACTTCCGATAAGTATACTGGAGGACATAGAACACGCACACTTCCGATAAGAATACTAGAGTACATAGAACACGCACTCTTCCGATAAGTATACTGGATGACATAGAACACGCACACTTCCGATAAGTATACTGGAGGTCATAGAACACGCATACTTCCGGTACGTATGCTGGAGGACATAGAACACTTACACTTCCGATAAGTATGCTAGAGGACATAGAACACGCACACTTCGGAAAAGTATACTAGAGGACAAAGAACACGCACACTTCCGATAAGTATTGTAGGGGACATAGAACACGCACACTTCCGATAAGTATACTAGAGGACATAGAACACGCACACTTCCGATAAGTATACTGGAGGACATAGAACACGCACTCTTCCGATAAGTATACTAGAGAACATAGAACACGCACTCTTCCGATAAGTATACTGGAGGACATAGAAAAGGCACACTTCCGATAAGTATACTGGAGGACAGAGAACACGCACACTTCCGATACGTATGCTGTAGGACATAGAAAACGCACACTTCCGATAAGTATACTAGAGGACATAGAACACGCACACTTCCGATAAGTATACTAGAGGACATAGAACACGCACTCTTCCGATAAGTATACTGGATGACATAGAACACGCACACTTCCGATAAGTATACTGGAGGACATAGAACACGCATACTTCCGGTACGTATGCTGGAGGACATAGAACACTTACACTTCCGATAAGTATGCTAGAGGACATAGAACACGCACACTTCGGAAAAGTATACTAGAGGACAAAGAACACGCACACTTCCGATAAGTATTGTAGGGGACATAGAACACGCACACTTCCGATAAGTATACTAGAGGACATAGAACACGCACACTTCCGATAAGTATACTGGAGGACATAGAACACGCACTCTTCCGATAAGTATACTAGAGAACATAGAACACGCACTCTTCCGATAAGTATACTGGAGGACATAGAAAAGGCACACTTCCGATAAGTATACTGGAGGACATAGAACACGCACACTTCGGAAAAGTATACTAGAGGACATAGAACACGCACACTTCCGATAAATATTCTAGGGGAAATAGAACACGTACACTTCCGATAAGTATACTAGAGCACATAGAACACGCACACTTCCGATAAGTATACTGGAGGACAGAGAACACGCACACTTCCGATACTTATGCTGGAGGACATAGCACACGCACACTTCCGATAAGTATACTAGAGGACATAGAACACACACACTTCCGATAAGTATACTGGAGGACATAGAACACGCATACTTCCGATAAGTATACTAGAGGACATAGAACACACACACTTCCGATAAGTATACTGGAGGACATAGAACACGCGCACTTCCGATAAGTATACTGGAGGACATAGATCACGCACTCATCCGATAAGTATACTAGAGGACATAGAACACGCACACTTCCGATAAGTATACTAGAGGACATAGAAAACGCACACTTCTGATAAGTATACTAGAGGACATAGAACACGCACACTTCCGATAAGTATACTGTAGGACATAGAACACGCACTCTTCCGATAAGTACACTAGAGGACATAGAACAGGCACACGTCCGATAAGTATACTATAGGACATAGAACACGCACTCTTCCGATAAGTATACTAGAGGACATAGAACACGCACACTTCCGATAAGTATACTAGAGGACATAAAACACACACACTTCCGATAAGTATACTAGAGGACATAGAACACGCACACTTCCGATAAGTATACTAGAGGACATAGAAAACGCACACTTCTGATAAGTATACTAGAGGACATAGAACACGCACACTTCCGATAAGTATACTGTAGGACATAGAACACGCACTCTTCCGATAAGTACACTAGAGGACATAGAACAGGCACACGTCCGATAAGTATACTATAGGACATAGAACACGCACTCTTCCGATAAGTATACTAGAGGACATAGAACACGCACACTTCCGATAAGTATACTAGAGGACATAAAACACACACACTTCCGATAAGTATACTAGAGGACATAGAACACGCACACTTCCGATAAGTATACTAGAGGACATAGAAAACGCACACTTCCGATAAGTATACTGGAGGACATAGAAAACGCACACTTCCGATAAGTATACTGGAGGACATAGAACACGCACACTTCCGATAAGTATACTGGAGGACATAGAACACGCACACTTCCGATAAGTATACTAGAGGACATAGAACACGCACTCTTCCGATAAGTATACTAGAGGACATAGAACACGCACACTTCCGATAAGTATACTGGAGGACATAGAACACGCACACTTCCGATAAGTATACTGGAGGACATAGAACACGCACACTTCCGATAAGTATGCTAGAGGACATAGAACACGCACACTTCGGAAAGTATACTAGAGGACAAAGAACACGCACACTTCCGATAAGTATTGGGACATAGAACACGCACACTTCCGATAAGTATACTAGAGGACATAGAACACGCACACTTCCGATAAGTATACTGGAGGACATAGAACACGCACTCTTCCGATAAGTATACTAGAGGACATAGAACACGCACTCTTCCGATAAGTATACTGGAGGACATAGAAAAGGCACACTTCCGATAAGTATACTGGAGGACAGAGAACACGCACACTTCCGATACGTATGCTGTAGGACATAGAACACGCACACTTCCGATAAGTATACTAGAGGACATAGAACACGCACTCTTCCGATAAGTATACTGGATGACATAGAGCACGCACACTTCCGATAAGTATACTGGAGGACATAGAACACGCATACTTCCGGTACGTATGCTGGAGGACATAGAACACGCACACTTCCGATTAGTATGCTAGAGGACATAGAACACGCACACTTCCGATAAGTATACTGGAGGACATAGAAAACGCACTCTTCCGATAAGTATACTGGAGGACATAGAAAAGGCACACTTCCGATAAGTATACTGGAGGACAGAGAACACGCACACTTCCGATAAGTATTCTAGGGGAAATAGAACACGCACACTTCCGATAAGTATACTAGATGACATAGAACACGCACACTTCCGATAAGTATACTGGAGGACATAGAACACGCACTCTTCCGATAAGTATACTAGAGGACATAGAACACGCCCACTTCGATAAGTATACTAGAGGACATAGAATACGCACACTTCCGATAAGTATACTAGAGTACATAGAAAACGCACACTTCCGATAAGAATACTAGAGGACAGAGAAAACGCACACTTCCAATAAGTATAATAAGTATACTAGAGGACATAGAAAACGCACACTTCCGATAAGTATACTAGAGGACATAGAACAGGCACACGTCTGATAAGTATACTATAGGACATAGAACACGCACTCTTCCGATAAGTATACTAGAGGACATAGAACGCGCACACTTCCTATAAGTATACTAGAGGACATAGAAAACACACTTCCGATAAGTATACTGGAGGACATAGAAAAGTCACACTTCCGATAAGTATACTGGAGGACAGAGAACTCGCACACTTCCGATACTTATGCTGGAGGACATAGAACACGCACAATTCCGATAAGTATACTAGAGGACATAGAACACACACACTTCCGATAGGTATACTGAAGGACATAGAACACGCACACTTCCGATAAGTATACTAGAGGACATAGAACACACACTTCCGATAAGTATACTGGAGGACATAGAACACGCGCACTTCCGATAAGTATACTGGAGGACATAGATCACGCACTCTTCCGATAAGTATACTAGAGGACATAGAACACGCACACTTCCGATAAGTATACTAGAGGACATAGAAAACGCACACTTCTGATAAGTATACTAGAGGACATAGAACACGCACACTTCCGATAAGTATACTGGAGGACATAGTACACGCACTCTTCCGTTAAGTACACTAGAGGACATAGAACAGGCATATGTCCGATAAGTATACTATAAGACATAGAACACGCACTCTTCCGATAAGTATACTAGAGGACATAGAACACGCACACTTCCGATAAGTATACTGGAGGACATAGAACACGCATACTTCCGATAAGTATACTGGAGGACATAGAACACGCACACTTCCGATAAGTATACTAGAGGACATAGAACACGCACTCTTCCGATAAGTATACTGGATGACATAGAACACGCACACTTCCGATAAGTATACTGGAGGACATAGAACACGCACACTTCCGATAAGTATACTGGAGGACATAGAACACGCACACTTCCGATAAGTATGCTAGAGGACATAGAACACGCACACTTCGGAAAAGTATAGATAGGACAAAGAACACGCACACTTCCGATAAGTATTGTAGGGGACATAGAACACGCACACTTCCGATAAGTATACTAGAGGACATAGAACACGCACACTTCCGATAAGTATACTGGAGGACATAGAACACGCACTCTTCCGATAAGTATACTAGAGGACATAGAACACGCACTCTTCCGATAAGTATACTGGAGGACATAGAAAAGGCACACTTCCGATAAGTATACTGGAGGACAGAGAACACGCACACTTCCGATACGTATGCTGTAGGACATAGAAAACGCACACTTCCGATAAGTATACTAGAGGACATAGAACACGCACACTTCCGATAAGTATACTAGAGGACATAGAACACGCACTCTTCCGATAAGTATACTGTAGGACATAGAACACGCACTCTTCCGATAAGTACACTACAGGACATAGAACAGGCACACGTCCGATAAGTATACTATAGGACATAGAACACGCACTCTTCCGATAAGTATACTAGAGGACATAGAACAGGCACATTTCCTATAGGTATACTGGAGGACATAGAACACGCATACTTCCGATAAGTATACTGGAGGACATAGAACACGCACACTTCCGATACGTATGCTGGAGGACATAGAAAACGCACACTTCCGATAAGTATACTGGAGGACATAGAAAACGCACACTTCCGATAAGTATACTGGAGGACATAGAAAAGGCACACTTCCGATAAGTATACTGGAGGAAATAGAACACGCACACTTCCGATAAGTATACTAGAGGACATAGAACACGCACACTTCCGATAAGTATACTGGAGGACATAGAACACGCACACTTCCGATAAGTATGCTAGAGGACATAGAACACGCACACTTCGGAAAAGTATACTAGAGGACATAGAACACGCACACTTCCGATAAGTATTGTAGGGGACATAGAACACGCACACTTCCGATAAGTATACTAGAGGACATAGAACACGCACACTTCCGATAAGTATACTGGAGGACATAGAACACGCACACTTCCGATAAGTATACTAGATGACAAAGAACACGCACTCTTCCGATAAGTATACTGGAGGACATAGAAAAGGCACACTTCCGATAAGTATACTGGAGGACAGAGAACACGCACACTTCCGATACGTATGCTGTAGGACATAGAAAACGCACACTTCCGATAAGTATACTAGAGGACATAGAACACGCACACTTCCGATAAGTATACTGGAGGACATAGAAAAGGCACACTTCCGATAAGTATACTGGAGGACATAGAACACGCACACTTCCGATAAGTATACTAGAGGACATAGAACACGCACTCTTCCGATAAGTATACTGGATGACATAGAACACGCACACTTCCGATAAGTATACTGGAGGACATAGAACACGCATACTTCCGGGACGTATGCTGGAGGACATAGAACACGCACACTTCCGATAAGTATGCTAGAGGACATAGAACACGCACACTTCGGAAACGTATAGTATAGGACAAAGAACACGCACACTTCCGATAAGTATTGTAGGGGACATAGAACACGCACACTTCCGATAAGTATACTAGAGGACATAGAACACGCACACTTCCGATAAGTATACTGGAGGACATAGAACACGCACTCTTCCGATAAGTATACTAGAGAACATAGAACACGCACTCTTCCGATAAGTATACTGGAGGACATAGAAAAGGCACACTTCCGATAAGTATACTGGAGGACATAGAACACGCACACTTCCGATAAGTATGCTGTATGACATAGAAAACGCACACTTCCGATAAGTATACTAGAGGACATAGAACACGCACACTTCCGATAAGTATACTAGAGGACATAGAACACGCACTCTTCCGATAAGTATACTGGATGACATAGAACACGCACACTTCCGATAAGTATACTGGAGGACATAGAACACGCATACTTCCGGTACGTATGCTGGAGGACATAGAACACGCACACTTCCGATAAGTATGCTAGAGGACATAGAACACGCACACTTCGGAAAAGTATACTAGAGGACATAGAACACGCACACTTCCGATAAATATTCTAGGGGAAATAGAACACGTACACTTCCGATAAGTATACTAGAGCACATAGAACACGCACACTTCCGATAAGTATACTGGAGGACAGAGAACACGCACACTTCCGATACTTATGCTGGAGGACATAGAACACGCACACTTCCGATAAGTATACTAGAGGACATAGAACACACACACTTCCGATAAGTATACTGGAGGACATAGAACACGCATACTTCCGATAAGTATACTGGAGGACATAGATCACGCACTCATCCGATAAGTATACTGGAGGACATAGAACACGCGCACTTCCGATAAGTATACTGGAGGACATAGATCACGCACTCATCCGATAAGTATACTAGAGGACATAGAACACGCACACTTCCGATAAGTATACTAGAGGACATAGAAAACGCACACTTCTGATAAGTATACTAGAGGACATAGAACACGCACACTTCCGATAAGTATACTGTAGGACATAGAACACGCACTCTTCCGATAAGTACACTAGAGGACATAGAACACGCACACTTCCGATAAGTATACTAGAGGACATAAAACACACACACTTCCGATAAGTATACTAGAGGACATAGAACACGCACACTTCCGATAAGTATACTAGAGGACATAGAAAACGCACACTTCTGATAAGTATACTAGAGGACATAGAACACGCACACTTCCGATAAGTATACTGAGGACATAGAACACGCACTCTTCCGATAAGTATACTAGAGGACATAGAACAGCACACTTCCGATAAGTATACTATAGGACATAGAACACGCACACTTCCGATAAGTATACTAGAGGACATAGAACACGCACACTTCCGATAAGTATACTGGAGGACATAGAACACGCACACTTCCGATAACTATACTGGAGGACATAGAACACGCACACTTCCGATAAGTATACTGGAGGACATAGAACACGCACACTTCCGATAAGTATACTAGAGGACATAGAAAACGCACACTTCCGATAAGTATACTGGAGGACATAGAACACGCACACTTCCGATAAGTATACTGGAGGACATAGAACACGCACACTTCCGATAAGTATACTAGAGGACATAGAACACGCACACTTCCGATAAGTATACTGGAGGACATAGAACACGCACACTTCCGATAAGTATACTAGAGGACATAGAACACGCACACTTCCGATAAGTATACTAGAGGACATAGAAAACGCACACTTCCGATAAGTATACTAGAGGACATAGAACACGCACACTTCCGATACGTATACTAGAGGACATAGAATACGCCCACTTCCGATAAGTACACTGGAGCACATAGAACACACACACTTCCGATAAGTATACTAGAGGACATAGAACACACACACTTCCGATAAGTATACCGGAGGACATAGAACACGCACACTTCCGATAAGTATACTAGAGGACATAGAACACGCACACTTCCGATAAGTATACTGGAGGACATAGAACACGCGCACTTCCGATAAGTATACTAGAGGACATAGAACACGCACACTTTCGATAAGTATACTAGAGGACATAGAACACGCACACTTCCGATAAGTATACTGGAGGACATAGAACACGCACACTTCCGATAAGTATACTGGATGACATAGAACAGGCATACTTCCGATATTTATACTGGAGGACATAGAAAACGCACACGTCCGATACGTATGCTGAGAACATAGAAAACGCACACTTCCGATAAGTATACTGGAGGACATAGAAAACGCACACTTCCGATAAGTATACTGGAGGACATAGAACACGCACTCTCCCGATACGTATACTGGAGGACATAGAACACGCACACTTCCGATAAGTATACTGGATGACATAGAACACGCATACTTCCGATAAGTATACTGGAGGACATAGAAAACGCACACGTTCGATACGTATACTGGAGGACATAGAACACGCACACTTCCGATAAGTTTACTGGAGGACATAGAACACGCACACTTCCGATAAGTATACTGGAGGACATAGAACACGCACACTTCCAATAAGTATACTGGATGACATAGAACACGCACACTTCCGATAAGTATACTGGAGGACATAAAACACACACTCTTCCGATACGTATAATGAAGGACATAGAACACGCACACTTACGATAAGTATACTAGAGGACATAGAACACGCACACTTCCGATAAGTATACTAGAGGACATAGAAAACACACACTTCCGATAAGTATACCGGAGGACATAGAACACGCACACTTCCGATTAGTATAATGGAGGATATATAACATAGAACACGCGCACTTCCGATAAGTATACTAGAGGACATAGAACACGCACACTTCCGATAAGTATACTGGAGGATATAGAACATAGAACACGCGCACTTCCGATAAGTATACTAGAGGACATAGAACACGCACACTTCCGATAAGTATACTAGAGGACATAGAAAACACACACTTCCGATAAGTATACTAGAGGACATAGAACACGCACACTTCCGATTAGTATAATGGAGGACATAGAACGCGCAAACTTCCGATAAGTATACTAGAGGACATAGAAAACGCACACTTCCGATAAGTATACTAGAGGACATAGAACACGCACACTTCCGATAAGAATACTAGAGGACATAGAACACGCACACTTTCGATAAGTATACTAGAGGACATAGAACACGCACACTTCCGATAGGTATACTAGAGGACATAGAACACGCACACTTCCGATAAGTATACTAGAGGACATAGAACACGCACACTTCCGATAAGTATACTAGAGGACATAGAACACGCGCACTTCCGATAAGTATACTAGAGGACATAATACACGCACACTTCCGATAAATATACCAGAGGACATAAAACACGCGCACTTCCGATAAGTATACTGGAGGACATAGAAAACGCACACCTCCGATAAGAATACTGGAGGACATAGAACACGCACACTTCTGATAAGTATACTAGAGGACATAATACACGCACACTTCCGATAAGTATACTAGAGGACATAGAACACGTGCACTTCTGATAACTATACTGGAGGACATAGAACACGCACACTTCCGATAAGTATACTAGAGGACGTAGAACACGCACACTTCCGATAAGTATACTGGAGGACATAGAACACGCACACTTCCGATAAGTATACTAGATGACATAGAACACGCACACTTCCGATAAGTATACTGGAGGACATAGAAACGCGCACTTCCGAAAAGTATACTAGAGGACATAATACACGCACACTTTCAAGAAGTATACTAGACGACATAGAACACGCACACTTCCGATAAGTATACTAGAGGACATAGAAGACGCGCACTTCCGAAAAGTATACTAGAGGACATAATACACGCACACTTCCGATAAATATACCAGAGGACATAAAACACGCGCACTTCCGATAAGTATACTGGAGGACATAGAAAACGCACACCTCCGATAAGAATACTAGAGGACATAGAACACGCACACTTCTGATAAGTATACTAGAGGACATAATACACGCACACTTCCGATAAGTATACTAGAGGACATAGAACACATGCACTTCTGATAACTATACTGGAGGACATAAAACACGCACACTTCCGATAAGTATACTAGAGGACGTAGAACACGCACACTTCCGATAAGTATACTGGAGGACATAGAACACGCACACTTCCGATAAGTATACTGGAGGACATAGAAAACGCACACTTCCGATAAGTATACTAGAGGACATAGAACACGCACACTTCCGATAAGTATACCGGAGGATATAGAACACGCACACGTCCGATAAGTATACTAGAGGACATAGAACACGCACACTTCCGATAAGTATACTAGAGGACATAGAACACGCACACTTCCGATAAGTATAATAGAGGACATAGAACACGCACACTTCCGATAAGTATACTGGAGGACATATAACACGCGCACTTCCGAAAAGTATACTAGAGGACATAATACACGCACACTTTCGAGAAGTATACTAGAGGACATAGAACACGCACACTTCCGATAAGTATACTGGAGGACATAGAACACGCGCACTTCCGAAAAGTATACTAGAGGACATAATACACGCAAACTTTCGAGAAGTATACTAGAGGACATAGAACACGCACACTTCCGATAAGTATACTAGAGTACATAGAAAACGCACACTTCCGATAAGTATACTGGAGGACATAGAACACGCGCACTTCCGAAAAGTATACTAGAGGATATAATACACGCACACTTTCGAGAAGTATACTAGAGGATATAGAACACGCACACTTCCGATAAGCATACTAGAGGACATAGAACACGCACACTTCCTATAAGTATACTGGAGGACATAGAACACACACACTTCCGATAAGTATACCGGAGGACATAGAACACGCACACTTCCGATAAGTATACTAGAGGACATAGAACACGCACACTTCCGATAAGTATACTGGAGGACATAGAAACGCGCACTTCCGAAAAGTATACTAGAGGACATAATACACGCACACTTTCGAGGAGTATACTAGAGGACATAGAACACGCACACTTCCGATAAGTATACTGGAGGACATAGAACACGCACACTTCCGATAAGTATACTAGAGGACATAATACACGCACACTTCCGATAAGTATACTTGAGGAAATAGAACACGCGCACTTCTGATAACTATACTGGAGGAAATAGAACACGCACACTTCCGATAAGTATACTAGAGGACGTAGAACACGCACACTTCCGATAAGTATACTAGAGGACATAGAAAACTCACTCTTCCGATAAGTATACTGGAGGACATAGAACACGCACACTTCCGATAAGTATACTAGAGGACATAGAACACGCACACTTCCGATAAGTATACTGGAGGACATAGAAAACGCACACTTCCGATAAGTATACTAGAGGACATAGAACACGCACACTTCCGATAAGTATACTAGAGGACATATTACACGCACACTTCCGATAAGTATACTAGAGGACATAGAACACGCGCACTTCTGATAACTATACTGGAGGAAATAGATCACGCACACTTCCGATAAGCATACTGGAGGACGTAGAACACGCACACTTAAGATAAGTATACTAGAGGACATAGAAAACTCACTCTTCCGATAAGTATACTGGAGGACATAGAACACGCACACTTCCGATAAGTATACCGGAGGACATAGAACACGCACACTTCCGATAAGTATACTAGAGGACATAGAACACACACACTTCCGATAAGTATACTAGAGGACATAGAACACGCACACTTCCGATAAGTATACTAGAGGACATAGAACACGCACACTTCCGATAAGTATACTAGAGGACATAGAACACGCACACTTCCGATAAGTATACTAGAGGACATAGAACACGCACACTTCCGATAAGTATACTAGAGGACATAGAACACGCACACTTCCGATAAGTATACTGGAGGACATAGAACACGCACACTTCCGATAAGTATACTAGAGGACATAGAACACGCACACTTCCGATAAGTATACTAGAGGACATAGAACACGCACACTTCCGATAAGTATACTGGAGGACATAGAACACGCACACTTCCGATAAGTATACTAGAGGACATAGAACACGCACACTTCCGATAAGTATACTGGAGGACATAGAACACGCACACTTCCGATAAGTATACTAGAGGACATAGAACACGCACACTTCCGATAAGTATACTAGAGGACATAGTACACGCACACTTCCGATAAGTATACTAGAGGACATAGAACACGCGCACTTCTGATAACTATACTGGAGGAAATAGAACACGCACACTTCCGATAAGTATACTGGAGGACATAGAACACGCACACTTAAGATAAGTATACTAGAGGACATAGAAAACTCACTCTTCCGATAAGTATACTGGAGGACATAGAACACGCACACTTCCGATAAGTATACTGGAGGACATAGAACACGCACACTTCCGATAAGTATACTAGAGGACATAGAACACACACACTTCCGATAAGTATACTAGAGGACATAGAACACGCACACTTCCGATAAGTATACTTGAGGACATAGAAAACGCACACTTCCGATAAATATACTAGAGGACATAGAACACGCACACTTCCGATAAGTATACTAGAGGACATAGAAAACGCACACTTCCGATAAGTATACTAGAGGACATAGAACACGCACACTTCCGATACGTATACTAGAGGACATAGAATACGCCCACTTCCGATAAGTACACTGGAGCACATAGAACACACACACTTCCGATAAGTATACTAGAGGACATAGAACACACACACTTCCGATAAGTATACCGGAGGACATAGAACACGCACACTTCCGATAAGTATACTAGAGGACATAGAACACGCACACTTCCGATAAGTATACTGGAGGACATAGAACACGCGCACTTCCGATAAGTATACTAGAGGACATAGAACACGCACACTTCCGATAAGTATACTAGAGGACATAGAACACGCACACTTCCGATAAGTATACTGGAGGACATAGAACACGCACACTTCCGATAAGTATACTGGATGACATAGAACAGGCATACTTCCGATATTTATACTGGAGGACATAGAAAACGCACACGTCCGATACGTATGCTGAGAACATAGAAAACGCACACTTCCGATAAGTATACTGGAGGACATAGAAAACGCACACTTCCGATAAGTATACTGGAGGACATAGAACACGCACTCTCCCGATACGTATACTGGAGGACATAGAACACGCACACTTCCGATAAGTATACTGGATGACATAGAACACGCATACTTCCGATAAGTATACTGGAGGACATAGAAAACGCACACGTTCGATACGTATACTGGAGGACATAGAACACGCACACTTCCGATAAGTTTACTGGAGGACATAGAACACGCACACTTCCGATAAGTATACTGGAGGACATAGAACACGCACACTTCCAATAAGTATACTGGAGGACATAGAACACGCACACTTCCGATAAGTATACTGGAGGACATAAAACACACACTCTTCCGATACGTATAATGAAGGACATAGAACACGCACACTTACGATAAGTATACTAGAGGACATAGAACACGCACACTTCCGATAAGTATACTAGAGGACATAGAAAACACACACTTCCGATAAGTATACCGGAGGACATAGAACACGCACACTTCCGATTAGTATAATGGAGGATATATAACATAGAACACGCGCACTTCCGATAAGTATACTAGAGGACATAGAACACGCACACTTCCGATAAGTATACTGGAGGATATAGAACATAGAACACGCGCACTTCCGATAAGTATACTAGAGGACATAGAACACGCACACTTCCGATAAGTATACTAGAGGACATAGAAAACACACACTTCCGATAAGTATACTAGAGGACATAGAACACGCACACTTCCGATTAGTATAATGGAGGACATAGAACGCGCAAACTTCCGATAAGTATACTAGAGGACATAGAAAACGCACACTTCCGATAAGTATACTAGAGGACATAGAACACGCACACTTCCGATAAGAATACTAGAGGACATAGAACACGCACACTTTCGATAAGTATACTAGAGGACATAGAACACGCACACTTCCGATAGGTATACTAGAGGACATAGAACACGCACACTTCCGATAAGTATATTAGAGGACACAGAACACGCACACTTCCGATAAGTATACTAGAGTACATAGAAAACGCACACTTTCGATAAGTCTACTAGAGGACATAAAACACGTGCACTTCCGATAAGTATACTGGAGGACATAGAACACGCACACTTCCGATAAGTATAATAGAGGACATAGAACACGCACACTTCCGATAAGTATACTAGAGGACGTAGAACACGCACACTTCCGATAAGTATACTAGAGGACATAGAACACGTGCACTTCTGATAACTATACTGGAGGACATAGAACACGCACACTTCCGATAAGTATACTAGAGGACGTAGAACACGCACACTTCCGATAAATATACCAGAGGACATAAAACACGCGCACTTCCGATAAGTATACTGGAGGACATAGAAAACGCACACCTCCGATAAGAATACTGGAGGACATAGAACACGCACACATCTGATAAGTATACTAGAGGACATAATACACGCACACTTCCGATAAGTATACTAGAGGACATAGAACACGTGCACTTCTGATAACTATTCTGGAGGACATAGAACACGCACACTTCCGATAAGTATACTAGAGGACGTAGAACACGCACACTTCCGATAAGTATAC
>CM026402.1:75944333-75976833 GCA_014843695.1 Archivesica marissinica | reverse complement strand
TTATTTCCGTTTCTTATACTTTTAAAAATAAAAAATGCTGCATGTATGCATTAAAGTCAAGTGAATGACAGCGTGTTACAATCGGGTATATATATACATACATATATGAACGCACTATAAATACATTTAACTGAATCGTTGAAAGGTTTAAATCAAAATGCGATTGGGATTGCTTCAGCTATTTATATACAAATGTATTGCTTTTTATTTACCTCGATTAAATGTGTATAGGCAGGCCCGTCGCTGGGCATACGCAAGTACGCACGTGCGTATCATTGGTCTCAGAAAACGAAAAAAATGAAAACTCCAAAAATGCATTAAAACCCCGGGGGTGGGCTTGTAGGGATACATAGGCGCCGGGATGTGTGTAGTGGTGGAATAATTGAGCCCATTGCAAATATTGTGCATCTCAAAATTTAGTTTGTGCTATTTTACGTGCTTGTTTAATTGATAAGGGCGATATATCATGTATATTATACATCTAGCCTTAATTTATACCTTTATTCGGATTGTCGTAAGAACTTTAGTCCTGCAATTGTATGTTACAAAATGCAAGAAATTGCTTCCTCATTTCAAAAAAATTCCGGGGGGCATGGCCTCGGACCCGCCTAGCGTACTCGCTCGCTATGCTCACTCGATAAACAAGCATATTTTGGCCGTGCGTATCATCAAAATAGCTCCAGCAACGGCCCTGATAGGGTGTGTTTATTTTCATATTAACCTCATAATCTATTTGTATCGTGTATTTGACTGTATCTCTGGGAACTTTGAAGTTTTGTTTTTCCTCCAATTTTCAGCAATTGCTGCGTCCGTGCACAATCATTTGAGCAATTTAATATTGCGATTGTTTATCAATTTAATTGTGCATACGTAGGTTCAATTACCGCCCTCGGGTAGATTTTCGTTGTTGCTTGGGTGATAAACAATTGTTTATCTCAGGCATCAGCACGAGGCCGCTTTATCTATGTACCATGGGGCAAGGGGAACTGTTTCTATCCATCAGAGATGGTACCCCGGCGGGAAGAACTGTTTCCGTCCATCAGAGATTGTACCCCGGCGGGAAGAACTGTTTCCGTCCATCAGAGATAGTACCCCGGCGGAAATAAATGTTTCCGTCCATCAGAGATGGTACCCCGGCGGGAAGAACTGTTTCCGTCCATCAGAGAAGGTACCCCGGCTGGAAGAACGGTTTCCGTTCATGCGATGGTACCCCGGCGGGAAGAACTGTTTACGTCCATCAGAGATGGTACCCCGGCGGGAAGACCTGTTTCCGTTCATGAGATGGTACCCCGGCGGGAAGAACTGTTTCCGTCCATCAGAGATGGTACCCCGGCGGGAAGAACTGTTTCCGTCCATCAGAGATGGTACCCCGGCGGGAAGAACTGTTTCCGTCCATCAGAGATGGTACCCCGGCGGGAAGAACTGTTTCCGTCCACCAGATGAATAAATAGCCATGTGGAAGTCGTGATAGCAC
This sequence comes from Archivesica marissinica, assembly GCA_014843695.1. Taxonomy (NCBI): domain Eukaryota; kingdom Metazoa; phylum Mollusca; class Bivalvia; order Venerida; family Vesicomyidae; genus Archivesica; species Archivesica marissinica. The sequence continues at coordinate 75,975,359 of CM026402.1, read as the reverse complement.
AATATTTGCATCGCTATTGCATTTCCTTCGATGAACGTAGTTGTTGATGTTAGTATATATGTTCATATGATGGTTCCCAACTAATGATATGCACTCGACGTTACGGGAATGCGCATTCGCAGTGTTAGGCAGCGTTCATCGCGAGAAAAGGCGTGCATAGTACGTGTATACTATACAAACATTGCTATACTATAGACTGTTACTTGTTTGATGGCAATGACACGACATAAGTACGTGCACGCATACTATACAAACATTGCTACACTATAGACTGTTACTTGTTTGATGGCAATGACACGACATAAGTACGTGCATACTATACAAACATTGCTACACTATAAACTGTTACTTGTTTGATGGCAATGACACGACATAAGTACGTGCATACTATACAAACATTGCTACACTATAGACTGTTACTTGTTTGATGGCAATGACACGACATAAGTACGTGCATACTATACAAACATTACTACGCTATAGACTGTTACTTGTTTGATGCCAATGACACGACATAAGTACGTGCACGCATACTATACAAAGATTGCTACACTATAGACTGTTACATGTTTGATGCCAATGACACGACATAAGTACGTGCACGCATACTATACAAACATTGCTACACTATAGACTGTTACTTGTTTGATGGCAATGACACGACATAAGTACGTGCATACTATACAAACATTGCTACACTATAGACTGTTACTTGTTTGATGCCAATGAAACGACATAAATACGTGCATATTACAAAAACATTGCTACACTATAGACAGTTACTTGTTTAATACCAATGACACGACATAAGTACGTGCACGCATACTATACAAACATTGCTACACTATAGACTGTTTAATGGCAATGACACGACATAAGTGCCAATGACACGACATAAGTACAAGCATACTGTACAAACATTGCTACGTTATAGACTGTTATTTGTTTGATGGCAATGACACGACATAAGTACGTGCATACATACTATACAAACATTGCTACTCTATAGACTGTTACTTGTTTGATGCCAATGACACGACATAAGTACGTGCACGCATACTATACAAACATTGCTACACTATAGACTGTTACTTGTTTGATGGCAATGACAAGATATAAGTACGTGCATACATACTATACAAACATTGCTACTCTATAGACTGTTACTTGTTTGATGGCAATGACACGTCATAAGTACGTGCACGCATACTATACAAACATTGCTATACTATAGACTGTTACTTGTGTGATGGCAATGACACGACATAAGTACGTGCATACTATACAAACATTGCTACACTATAGAGTGTTACTTGCTTGATGCCAATGACACGACAAAAGTACGTGCATACTATACAAACATTGCTACACTATAGACTGTTACTTGTTTGAAGGCAATGACACGTCATAAGTACGTGCACGCATACTATACAAACATTGCTATACTATAGACTGTTACTTGTGTGATGGCAATGACACGACATAGGTACGTGCATACTATACAAACATTGCTACACTATAGAGTGTTACTTGTTTGATGGCAATGACACGATATAAGTACGTGCATACATACTATACAAACATTGCTACTCTATAGACTATTACTTGTTTGATGGCAATAACACGACATACGTACGTGCACGCATACTATACAAACATTGCTACACTATAGACTGTTACTTGTTTGATGGCAATGACACGACATAAGTATGTGCACGCATACTGTACAAACATTGCTACACTATAGACTGTTACTTGTGTGATGGCAATGGCACGACATAAGTACGTGCATACTATACAAACATTGCTACACTATAGACTGTTACTTGTTTGATGCCAATGACACGACCAACGTACGTGCACGCATACTATACAAACATTGCTACACTATAGACTGTTACTTGTTTGATGCCAATGACACGACATACGTACGTGCATACTATACAAACATTGCTACACTATAGACTGTTGCCTGTTTGATGTCAATGACACGACATCAGTACCTGCATACTATACAAACATTGCTACACTATAGACTGTTACGTGTTTGATGGCAATGACACGACATAAGTACGTGCACGCATACTGTACAAACATTGCTACACTATAGACTGTTACTTCTTTGATGGCAATGACACAGCATAAGTACGTGCATACATGTACTATACAAACATTGCTACACTATAGACGGTTACTTGTTTGATGGCAATGACACGACATAAGTACGTGCACGCATACTATACAAACATTGCTACACTATAGACTGTTACTTGTTTGATGCCAATGACACGACATAAGTACGTGCACGCATACTATACAAACATTACTACACTATAGACTGTTACTTGTTTGATGCCAATGACACGATATAAGTACGTGCACGCATACTATACAAACATTGCTACACTATAGACTGTTACTTGTTTGATGGCAATGACACGACATAAGTACGTGCATACTATACAAACATTGCTACACTATAGACTGTTAATTGTTTGATGCCAATGACACGACATAAGTACAAGCATACTGAATAAACATTGCTACGTTATAGACTGTTATTTGTTTGATGCCAATGACACGACATAAGTACGTGCACGCATACTATACAAACATTGCTACACGATAGACTGTTACTTGTTTGATGGCAATGACACGACATAAGTACGTGCACGAATACTGTACACACATTGCTACACTATAGACTGTTACTTGTTTGATGGCAATGACACGACATAAATACGTGCATACTATACAAACATTGCTATATTATAGACTGTTACTTGTGTGATGGCAATGACACGACATAATTACGTGCACGGATACTATACAAACATTGCTACACTATAGACTGTTACTTGTTTGATGGCAATGACACGACATAAATACGTGCATACTATACAAACATTGCTATATTATAGACTGTTACTTGTTTGATGGCAATGACACGACATAATTACATGCATACTATACAAACATTGCTACGCTATAGACTGTTACTTGTTTGATGCCAATGACACGACACATAAGTACGTGCATACTATACAAACATTGCTACACTATAGACTGTTACTTGTTTGAAGGCAATGACACGTCATAAGTACGTGCACGCATACTATACAAACATTGCTATTCTATAGACTGTTACTTGGGTGATGGCAATGACACGACACATAAGTACGTGCATACTATACAAACATTGCTACACTATAGACTGTTACTTGTTTGAAGGCAATGACACGTCATAAGTACGTGCACGCATACTATACAAACATTGCTATACTATAGACTGTTACTTGTTTGAAGGCAATGACACGTCATAAGTACGTGCACGCATACTATACAAACATTGCTATACTATAGACTGTTACTTGTGTGATGGCATTGACACGACATAAGTACGTGCATACTATACAAACATTGCTACACTATAGAGTGTTACTTGCTTGATGCCAATGACACGACAAAAGTACGTGCACGCATACTATACAAACATTGCTACACTATAGACTGTTACTTGTTTGATGCCAATGACACGACATAAGTACGTGCATACTATGCAAACATTGCTACACTATGGACTGTTACTTGTTTGATGGCAATGACACGACATAAGTACGTGCACTCATACTATACAAACATTGCTACACTATAGACTGTTACTTGTTTGATGCCAATGACACGACATAAGTATGTGCATACTATACAAACATTGCTACACTATAGACTGTTAGTTGTTTGATGCCAATGACACGACATAAGAACGTGCAGGCATACATTACAAACATTGCTACGTTATAGACTGTTATTGGTTTGATGGCAATGACACGACATAAGTACGTGCATACATACTATACAAACATTGCTACTCTATAGACTGTTACTTGTTTGATGCCAATGACACGACATAAGTATGTGCACGCATACTATACAAACATTGCTACATATAGACTGTTACTTGTTTGATGGCAATGACACGATATAAGTACGTGCATACATACTATACAAACATTGCTACTCTATAGACTATTACTTGTTTGATGGCAATAACACGACATACGTACGTGCACGCATACTATACAAACATTGCTACACTATAGACTGTTACTTGTTTGATGGCAATGACACGACATAAGTATGTGCACGCATACTGTACAAACATTGCTACACTATAGACTGTTACTTGTGTGATGGCAATGGCACGACATAAGTACGTGCATACTATACAAACATTGCTACACTATAGACTGTTACTTGTTTGATGCCAATGACACGACCAACGTACGTGCACGCATACTATACAAACATTGCTACACTATAGACTGTTACTTGTTTGATGCCAATGACACGACATACGTACGTGCATACTATACAAACATTGCTACACTATAGACTGTTGCCTGTTTGATGTCAATGACACGACATCAGTACCTGCATACTATACAAACATTGCTACACTATAGACTGTTACTTGTTTGATGCCAATGACACGACCAACGTACGTGCACGCATACTATACAAATATTGCTACACTATAGACTGTTACTTGTTTGATGCCAATGACAGGAGATACGTATGTGCATACTATAAAAACATTGCTACACTATAGACTGTTACTTGTTTGATGGCAATGACACGACATAAGTACGTGCACGCATACCATACAAACATTGCTACACTATAGACTGTTACTTGTTTGATGGCAATGACACGACATAAGTACGTGCACGCATACTATACAAACATTGCTAAACTATAGACTGTTACTTGTTTGATGCCAATGACACGACATAAGTACCTGCATACTATACAAATATTGCTACACTATAGACTGTTAATTGTTTGATGCCAATGACACGACATAAGTACAAGCATACAGTACAAACATTGCTACGTTATAGACTGTTATTTGTTTGGTGGCAATGACACGACATAAGTACGTGCATACATACTATACAAACATTGCTACACTATAGACTGTTACTTGTTTGATGGCAATAACACGACATAAGTACGTGCACGCATACTATACAAACATTGCTACTCTATAGACTGTTACTTGTTTGATGGCAATAAAACGACATAAGTACGTGCATGCATACTATACAAACATTGCTACACAATAGACTGTTACTTGTTTGATGGCAATGACACGACATAGGTACGTGCACGCATACTATACAAACATTGCTTCACTATAGACTTTTACTTGTTTGATGGCAATGACACGACATAAGTAAGTGCATACATAATATACAAACATTGCTACTCTATAGACTGTTACTTGTTTGATGCCAATGACACGATATAAGTACATGCACGCATACTATACAAACATTGCTACACAATAGACTGTTACTTGTTTGATGGCAATGACACGATATAATTACGTGCATACATACTATACAAACATTGCTACTCTATAGACTGTTACTTGTTTGATGGCAATAACACGACATAAGTATGTGCACGCATACTATACAAACATTGCTACACTATAGACTGTTACTTGTTTGATGGCAATGACACGACATAAGTACGTGCATACTATACAAACATTGCTATACTATAGACAGTTACTTGTGTGATGGCAATGTCACGACATAAGTACGTGCATAATATACAAACATTGCTACACTATAGAATGTTACTTGTTTGATGCCAATGACACGACATAAGTACGTGCACGCATACTTTACAAACATTGCTATACTATAGACTGTTACCTGTTTGATGGCAATGACACGACATAAGTACGTGCATACTATACAAACATTGCTACACTATAGACTGTTACTTGTTTGATGCCAATGACACGACCAACGTACGTGCACGCATACTATACAAACATTGCTACACTATAGACTGTTACTTGTTTGATGCCAATGACACGACATACGTACGTGCATACTATACAAACATTGCTACACTATAGACTGTTGCCTGTTTGATGTCAATGACACGACATTAGTACGTGCATACTATACAAACATTGCTACGCTATAGACTGTTACTTGTTTGATGCCAATGACACGACATAAGTACGTGCACGCATACTATACAAACATTGCTACACTATAGACTCTTACTTGTTTGATGCCAATGACATGACATAAGTACGTGCATACTATACAAACATTGCTACACTATAGACTGTTACTTGTTTGATGCCAATGACACGACATAAGTACGTGCACGCATACTATACAAACATTGCTACACGATAGACTGTTACTTGTTTGATGCCAATGACACGACATAAGTACGTGCACGCATACTATACAACCATTGCTACACTATAGACTGTTACTTGTTTGATGGCAATAACACGAGATACGTATGTGCATACTATACAAACATTGCTACACTATAGACTGTTACCTGTTTGATGTCAATGACACGACATTAGTACGTGCATACTATACAAACATTGCTACACTATAGACTGTTATTTGTTTGATGGCAATGACACGACATAAGTACATGCATACATACTATACAAACATTGCTACACTATAGACTGTTATTAGTTTGATGGCAATAACACGACATAAGTACGTGCACGCATACTATACCAACATTGCTACTCTATAGACTGTTACTTGTTTGATGGCAATGACATGATATAAGTATGTGCATGCATACTATACAAACAGTGCTACACTATAGACTGTTACTTGTTTTATGGCAATGACACGATATAAGTACGTGCACGCATACTGTACAAACATTGCTACACTATAGACTGTTACTTGTTTGATGGCAATGACACGACATAAGTATGTGCATACTATACAAACATTGCTATACTATAGACTGTTACTTGTGTGATGGCAATGGCACGACATACGTACCTGCATACATGACAAACATTGCTACACTATAGACTGTTACTTGTTTGATAGCAATGACACGACATAATTACGTGCACGCATACGATACAAACATTGCTATACTATAGACTGTTACTTGTTTGATGCCAATGACACGACATAAGTACGTGCACGCATACTATACAAACATTGCTATACTATAGACTGTTACCTGTTTGATGGCAATGACACGACATAAGTACGTGCATACTATACAATCATTGCTACACTATAGACTGTTACTTGTTTGATGGCAATGACACGACATAAGTACGTGCATACTATACAAACATTGCTATACTATAGACTGTTACTTCTTTGATGCCAATGACACGACCAACGTACGTGCACGCATACTATACAAACATTGCTACACTATAGACTGTTACTTGTTTGATGCCAATGACACGACATTAGTACGTCATACTATACAAACATTGCTACTCTATAGACTGTTACTGGTTTGATGCCAATGACACGACATAAGTACGTGCACGCATACTATACAAACATTGCTATACTATAGACTGTTACCTGTTTGATGGCAATGACACGACATAAGTACGTGCATACTATACAAACATTGCTATACTATAGACTGTTACTTGTTTGATGCCAATCACACGACAAAAGTACGTGCACGCATACTATACAAACATTGCTACACTATAGACTGTTACTTGTTTGATGCCAATGACACGACTACGTACGTGGCATACTATACAAATATTGCTACACTATAGACTGTTACTTGTTTGATGCCAATGACACGACATTAGTACGTGCATACTATACAAACATTGCTACACTATAGATTGTTACTTGATTGATGCCAATGACACGACATTAATACGTGCACGCATACTATACAAACATTGCTACACTATAGACTGTTACTTGTTTGATGCCAATGACATGACGTATGTACGTGCATACTATACAAATATTGCTACACTATAGACTGTTACTTGTTTGATGTCAATGACACGACATAAGTACGTGCATACTATACAAACATTGCTACACTATAGACTTTTACTTGTTTGATGCCAATGACACGACATAAGTATGTGCACGCATACTATACAAACATTTCTACACTATAGACTGATACTTGTTTGATGGCAATGGCACGGCATAAGTACGTGCATACATACTATACAAACATTGCTACGCTATAGAATGTTACTTGTTTGGTGCCAATGACACGACATAAGTACGTGCATACTGTACAAACATTGCTACACTATAGACTGTTACTTGTTTGATGGCAATGACACGACATAAGTACGTGCATACTATACAAACATTGCTATACTATAGACTGTTACTTGTGTGATGGCAATGGCACGACATAAGTACGTGCATACAATACAAACATTGCTACACTATAGACTGTTACTTGTTTGATGGCAATGACACGACATAAGTACGTGCACGCATACGATACAAACATTGCTATACTATAGACTGTTACTTGTTTGATGCCAATGACACGACATAAGTATGTGCACGCATACTATACAAACATTGCTATACTATAGACTGTTACATGTTTGATGGCAATGACACGAAATAAGAACGTGCATACTATACAATAATTGCTACACTATAGACTGTTACTTGTTTGATGGCAATGACACGACATAAGTACGTGCATACTATACAAACATTGCTATACTATAGACTGTTATTGTTTGATGCCAATGACACGACCAACGTACGTGCACGCATACTATACAAACATTGCTACACTATAGACTGTTACTTGTTTGATGCCATTGACACGACATACGTACGTGCATACTATACAAATATTGCTACACTATAGACTGTTACTTGTTTGATGCCAATGACATGACATAAGTACGTGCATACTATACAAACATTGCTACACTATAGACTGTTACTTGTTTGATGCCAATGACACGACATAAGTATGTGCACGCATACTATACAAACATTGCTACACTATAGACTGTTACTTGTTTGATGCCAATGACATGACATAAGTACGTGCATACTATACAAACATTGCTACACTATAGACTGTTACTTGTTTGATGTCAATGACACGACATAAGTACGTGCATACTATACAAACATTGCTACACTATAGACTTTTACTTGTTTGATGCCAATGACACGACATAAGTATGTGCACGCATACTATACAAACATTTCTACACTATAGACTGATACTTGTTTGATGGCAATGGCACGGCATAAGTACGTGCATACATACTATACAAACATTGCTACGCTATAGAATGTTACTTGTTTGGTGCCAATGACACGACATAAGTACGTGCATACTGTACAAACATTGCTACACTATAGACTGTTACTTGTTTGATGGCAATGACACGACATAAGTACGTGCATACTATACAAACATTGCTATACTATAGACTGTTACTTGTGTGATGGCAATGGCACGACATAAGTACGTGCATACAATACAAACATTGCTACACTATAGACTGTTACTTGTTTGATGGCAATGACACGACATAAGTACGTGCACGCATACGATACAAACATTGCTATACTATAGACTGTTACTTGTTTGATGCCAATGACACGACATAAGTATGTGCACGCATACTATACAAACATTGCTATACTATAGACTGTTACATGTTTGATGGCAATGACACGAAATAAGAACGTGCATACTATACAATAATTGCTACACTATAGACTGTTACTTGTTTGATGGCAATGACACGACATAAGTACGTGCATACTATACAAACATTGCTATACTATAGACTGTTATTGTTTGATGCCAATGACACGACCAACGTACGTGCACGCATACTATACAAACATTGCTACACTATAGACTGTTACTTGTTTGATGCCATTGACACGACATACGTACGTGCATACTATACAAATATTGCTACACTATAGACTGTTACTTGTTTGATGCCAATGACATGACATAAGTACGTGCATACTATACAAACATTGCTACACTATAGACTGTTACTTGTTTGATGCCAATGACACGACATAAGTATGTGCACGCATACTATACAAACATTGCTACACTATAGACTGTTACTTGTTTGATGCCAATGACATGACATAAGTACGTGCATACTATACAAACATTGCTACACTATAGACTGTTACTTGTTTGATGTCAATGACACGACATAAGTACATGCATACTATACAAACATTGCTACACTATAGACTGTTACTTGTTTGATGCCAATGACACGACATAAGTACGTGCAGGCATACATTACAAACATTGCTACACTATAGACTGTTACTTGTTTGGTGCCAATGACACGACATAAGTACGTGCATACTGTACAAACATTGCTACACTATAGACTGTTACTTGTTTGATGGCAATGACACGACACAAGTACGTGCATACTGTACAAACATTGCTAAGCTATAGACTGTTACTTGTTTGGTGCCAATGACACGACACAAGTACGTGCATACTGTACAAACATTGCTATGCTATAGACTGTTACTTGTTTGATGCCAATGACACGACATATGTACGTGCATACTATACAAACATTGCTACACTATAGACTGTTACTTGTGTGATGGCAATGACACGGCATATGTACGTGCACGCATACTATACAAACATTTCTAAACTATAGACTGTTACCTGTTTGATGCCAATGACACGACATAAATAAGTGCACGCATACTATACAAACATTACTATGCTATAGACTGTTACTTGTTTGATGCCAATGACACGACATAAATACGTGCACGCATACTATACAAACATTGCTACACTATACACTGTTACTTGTTTGATGGCAATGACACGACATAAGTACGAGAATACTAAACAAACATTGCTACACTATAGATTGTTACTTGTTTGATGGCAATGACACGACATAAGTACGTGCACGCATACTATACAAACATTGCTACACTATAGACTGTTACATGTTTGATGCCAATGACACGACATAAGTACGTGCACGCATACTATACAAACATTGCTCATGACTGTTACCTGTTTGATGGCAATGACACGACATAAGTACGTGCATACTATTATCATTGCTACACTATAGACTGTTACTTGTTTGATGGCAATGACACGACATAAGTACGTGCATACTACACAAACATTGCTATACTATAGACTGTTACTTGTTTGATGCCAATGACACGACCAACGTACGTGCACGCATACTATACAACATTGCTACACTATAGACTGTTACTTGTTTGATCCAATGACACGACATAAGTACGTGCACGCTACTATACAAAGATTGCTACACTATAGACTGTTACTTGTTTGATGCCAATGACACGACATAAGTACGTGCACGCATACTATACAAACATTGCTACACTATAGACTGTTACTTGTTTGATGGCAATGACACGACATAAGTACGTGCATACTATACAAACATTGCTACACTATAGACTGTTACTTGTTTGATGCCAATGAAACGACATAAATACGTGCATATTACAAAAACATTGCTACACTATAGACAGTTACTTGTTTAATGCCAATGACACGACATAAGTACGTGCACGCATACTATACAAACATTGCTACACTATAGACTGTTTAATGGCAATGACACGACATAAGTGCCAATGACACGACATAAGTACAAGCATACTGTACAAACATTGCTACGTTATAGACTGTTATTTGTTTGATGGCAATGACACGACATAAGTACGTGCATACATACTATACAAACATTGCTACTCTATAGACTGTTACTTGTTTGATGCCAATGACACGACATAAGTACGTGCACGCATACTATACAAACATTGCTACACTATAGACTGTTACTTGTTTGATGGCAATGACAAGATATAAGTACGTGCATACATACTATACAAACATTGCTACTCTATAGACTGTTACTTGTTTGATGGCAATGACACGTCATAAGTACGTGCACGCATACTATACAAACATTGCTATACTATAGACTGTTACTTGTGTGATGGCAATGACACGACATAAGTACGTGCATACTATACAAACATTGCTACACTATAGAGTGTTACTTGCTTGATGCCAATGACACGACAAAAGTATGTGCATACTATACAAACATTGCTACACTATAGACTGTTACTTGTTTGAAGGCAATGACACGTCATAAGTACGTGCACGCATACTATACAAACATTGCTATACTATAGACTGTTACTTGTGTGATGGCAATGACACGACATAGGTACGTGCATACTATACAAACATTGCTACACTATAGAGTGTTACTTGCTTGATGCCAATGACACGACAAAAGTAGGTGCACGCATACTATACAAACATTGCTACACTATAGACTGTTACTTGCTTGATGCCAATGACACGACATAAGTACGTGCATACTATACAAACATTGCTACACTATAGACTGTTACTTGTTTGATGGCAATGACACGACATAAGTACGTGCACGCATACTGTACAAACATTGCTACACTATAGACTGTTACTTCTTTGATGGCAATGACACGGCATAAGTACGTGCATACATGTACTATACAAACATTGCTACACTATAGACGGTTACTTGTTTGATGGCAATGACACGACATAAGTACGTGCACGCATACTATACAAACATTGCTACACTATAGACTGTTACTTGTTTGATGCCAATGACACGACATAAGTACGTGCACGCATACTATACAAACATTACTACACTATAGACTGTTACTTGTTTGATGCCAATGACACGACATAAGTACGTGCACGCATACTATACAAACATTGCTACACTATAGACTGTTACTTGTTTGATGGCAATGACACGACATAAGTACGTGCATACTATACAAACATTGCTACACTATAGACTGTTAATTGTTTGATGCCAATGACACGACATAAGTACAAGCATACTGAATAAACATTGCTACGTTATAGACTGTTATTGGTTTGATGGCAATGACACGACATAAGTACGTGCATACATACTATACAAACATTGCTACACTATAGACTGTTATGTGTTTGATGCCAATGACACGACATAAGTACGTGCACGCATACTATACAAACATTGCTACACGATAGACTGTTACTTGTTTGATGGCAATGACACGACATAAGTACGTGCACGAATACTGTACACACATTGCTACACTATAGACTGTTACTTGTTTGATGGCAATGACACGACATAAATACGTGCACGGATACTATACAAACATTGCTACACTATAGACTGTTACATGTTTGATGGCAATGACACGACATAAATACGTGCATACTATACAAACATTGCTATATTATAGACTGTTACTTGTTTGATGGCAATGACACGACATAATTACATCCATACTATACAAACATTGCTACGCTATAGACTGTTACTTGTTTGATGCCAATGACACGACATAAGTACGTGCATACTATACAAACATTGCTACACTATAGACTGTTACTTGTTTGAAGGCAATGACACGTCATAAGTACGTGCACGCATACTATACAAACATTGCTATACTATAGACTGTTACTTGTGTGATGGCAATGACACGACAATAAGTACGTGCATACTATACAAACATTGCTACACTATAGACTGTTACTTGTTTGAAGGCAATGACACGTCATAAGTACGTGCACGCATACTATACAAACATTGCTATACTATAGACTGTTACTTGTTTGAGGCAATGACACGTCATAAGTACGTGCACGCATACTATACAAACATTGCTACTAGACTGTTACTTGTGTGATGGCAATGACACGACATAAGTACGTGCATACTATACAAACATTGCTACACTATAGAGTGTTACTTGCTTGATGCCAATGACACGACAAAAGTACGTGCACGCATACTATACAAACATTGCTACACTATAGACTGTTACTTGTTTGATGCCAATGACACGACATAAGTACGTGCATACTATGCAAACATTGCTACACTATGGTCTGTTACTTGTTTGATGGCAATGACACGACATAAGTACGTGCACGCATACTATACAAACATTGCTACACAATAGACTGTTACTTGTTTGATGCCAATGACACGACATAAGTATGTGCATACTATACAAACATTGCTACACTATAGACTGTTAGTTGTTTGATGCCAATGACACGACATAAGTACGTGCAGGCATACATTACAAACATTGCTACGTTATAGACTGTTATTGGTTTGATGGCAATGACACGACATAAGTACGTGAATACATACTATACAAACATTGCTACACTATAGACTGTTATTTATTTGATGCCAATGACACGACATATGTACGTGCATACATAGTATACAAACATTGCTACACTATAGATTGTTACTTGTTTGATGGCAATAATACGACATAAGTACGTGCACGCATACTATACAAACATTGCTACAATATAGACTGTTACTTGTTTGATGGCAATAACACGACATAAGTATGTGCACGCATACTATACAAACATTACCGCACAATAGACTGTTACTTGTTTGATGGCAATGACACGACATAAGTACGTGCATACATACTATACAAACATTGCTACTCTATAGACTGTTACTTGTTTGATGCCAATGACACGACATAAGTATGTGCACGCATACTATACAAACAGTGCTACATATAGACTGTTACTTGTTTGATGGCAATGACACGATATAAGTACGTGCATACATACTATACAAACATTGCTACTCTATAGACTATTACTTGTTTGATGGCAATAACACGACATACGTACGTGCACGCATACTATACAAACATTGCTACACTATAGACTGTTACTTGTTTGATGGCAATGACACGACATAAGTATGTGCACGCATACTGTACAAACATTGCTACACTATAGACTGTTACTTGTGTGATGGCAATGGCACGACATAAGTACGTGCATACTATACAAACATTGCTACACTATAGACTGTTACTTGTTTGATGCCAATGACACGACCAACGTACGTGCACGCATACTATACAAACATTGCTACACTATAGACTGTTACTTGTTTGATGCCAATGACACGACATACGTACGTGCATACTATACAAACATTGCTACACTATAGACAGTTGCCTGTTTGATGTCAATGACACGACATCAGTACCTGCATACTATACAAACATTGCTACACTATAGACTGTTACTTGTTTGATGCCAATGACACGACCAACGTACGTGCACGCATACTATACAAGTATTGCTACACTATAGACTGTTACTAGTTTGATGCCAATGACACGAGATACGTATGTGCATACTATAAAAACATTGCTACACTATAGACTGTTACCTGTTTGATGCCAATGACACGACATAAGTACGTGCACGCATACTATACAAACATTGCTACACTATAGACTGTTACTTGTTTGATGGCAATGACACGACATAAGTACGTGCACGCATACTATACAAACATTGCTACACTATAGACTGTTAATTGTTTGATGCCAATGACACGACATAAGTACAAGCATACAGTACAAACATTGCTACGTTATAGACTGTTATTTGTTTGGTGGCAATGACACGACATAAGTACGTGCATACATACTATACAAACATTGCTACACTATAGACTGTTACTTGTTTGATGGCAATAACACGACACAAGTACGTGCACGCATACTTTACAAACATTGCTACTCTATAGACTGTTACTTGTTTGATGGCAATAAAACGACATAAGTACGTGCATGCATACTATATAAACATTGCTACACAATAGACTGTTACTTGTTTGATGGCAATGACACGGTATAAGTACGTGCACGCATACTATACAAACATTGCTTCACTATAGACTTTTACTTGTTTGATGGCAATGACACGACATAAGTAAGTGCATACATACTATACAAACATTGCTACTCTATAGACTGTTACTTGTTTGATGCCAATGACACGATATAAGTACATGCACGCATACTATACAAACATTGCTACACAATAGACTGTTACTTGTTTGATGGCAATGACACGATATAATTACGTGCATACATACTATACAAACATTGCTACTCTATAGACTGTTACTTGTTTGATGGCAATAACACGACATAAGTATGTGCACGCATACTATACAAACATAGCTACACTATAGACTGTTACTTGTTTGATGGCAATGACACGACATAAGTACGTGCATACTATACAAACATTGCTATACTATAGACAGTTACTTGTGTGATGGCAATGTCACGACATAAGTACGTGCATAATATACAAACATTGCTACACTATAGACTGTTACTTGTTTGATGCCAATGACACGACATATGTACGTGCACGCATACTATACAAACATTGCTACACTATAGAATGTTACTTGTTTGATGCCAATGACACGACATAAGTACGTGCACGCATACTTTACAAACATTGCTATACTATAGACTGTTACCTGTTTGATGGCAATGACACGACATAAGTACGTGCATACTATACAAACATTGCTACACTATATACTGTTACTTGTTTGATGCCAATGACACGACCAACGTACGTGCACGCATACTATACAAACATTGCTACACTATAGACTGTTACTTGTTTGATGCCAATGACACGACATACGTACGTGCATACTATACAAACATTGCTACACTATAGACTGTTGCCTGTTTGATGTCAATGACACGACATTAGTACGTGCATACTATACAAACATTGCTACGCTATAGACTGTTACGTGTTTGATGCCAATGACACGACATATGTACGTGCACGCATACTATACAAACATTGCTACACTATAGACTCTTACTTGTTTGATGCCAATGACATGACATAAGTACGTGCATACTATACAAACATTGCTACACTATAGACTGTTACTTGTTTGATGTCAATGACACGACATAAGTACGTGCATACTATACAAACATTGCTACACTATAGACTGTTACTTGTTTGATGCCAATGACACGACATAAGTACGTGCACGCATACTATACAACCATTGCTACACTATAGACTGTTACTTGTTTGATGGCAATAACACCAGATACGTATGTGCATACATACTATACAAACATTGCTACACTATAGACTGTTACTTGTTTGATGGCAATGCCATGATATAAGTATGTGCATGCATACTATACAAACATTGCTACACTATAGACTGTTACTTGTTTTATGGCAATGACACGACATAAGTACGTGCATACATACTATACAAACATTGCTACTCTATAGACTGTTACTTGTTTGATGCCAATGACACGACCAACGTACGTGCACGCATACTATACAAACATTGCTACACTATAGACTGTTACTTGTTTGATGCCAATGACACGACATACGTACGTGCATACTATACAAACATTGCTACACTATAGACTGTTGCCTGTTTGATGTCAATGACACGACATTAGTACGTGCATACTATACAAACATTGCTACGCTATTGACTGTTACTTGTTTGATGCCAATGACACGACATAAGTACGTGCACGCATACTATACAAACATTGCTACACTATAGACTCTTAATTATTTATGCCAATGACATGACATAAGTACGTGCATACTATACAAACATTGCTACACTATAGACTGTTACTTGTTTGATGTCAATGACACGACATAAGTACGTGCATACTATACAAACATTGCTACACTATAGACTGTTACTTGTTTGATGCCAATGACACGACATAAGTACGTGCACGCATACTATACAACCATTGCTACACTATAGACTGTTACTTGTTTGATGGCAATAACACGAGATACGTATGTGCATACATACTATACAAACATTGCTACACTATAGACTGTTACTTGTTTGATGGCAATACCGCGACATAAGTACGTGCACGCATACTATACCAACATTGCTACTCTATAGACTGTTACTTGTTTGATGGCAATGCCATGATATAAGTATGTGCATGCATACTATACAAACATTGCTACACTATAGACTGTTACTTGTTTGATGGCAATGACACGACATAAGTACGTGCATACATACTATACAAACATTGCTACTCAATAGACTGTTACTTGTTTGATGCCAATGACACGATATAAGTACCTGCACGCATACTATACAAACATTGCTACACTATAGACTGTTACTTGTTTTATGGCAATGACACGATATAAGTACGTGCATACATACTATACAAACATTGCTACTCTATAGACTGTTACTTGTTTGATGGCAATAACACGACATAGGTACGTGCACGCATACTATACAAACATTGCTACACCATAGACTGTTACTTGTTTGATGGCAATGACACGACATAAGTACGTGCACGCATACTGTACAAACATTGCTACACTATAGACTGTTACTTGTTTGATGGCAATGACACGACATAAGTATGTGCATACTATACAAACATTGCTATACTATAGACTGTTACTTGTGTGATGGCAATGGCACGACATAAGTACCTGCATACATGACAAACATTGCTACACTATAGACTGTTACTTGTTTGATAGCAATGACACGACATAAGTACGTGCACGCATACGATACAAACATTGCTATACTATAGACTGTTACTTGTTTGATGCCAATGACACGACCAACGTACGTGCACACATACTATACAAACATTGCTACACTATAGACTGTTACTTGTTTGATGCCAATGAAACGACATACGTACGTGCATACTATATAAATATTGCTACACTATAAACTGTTACCTGTTTGATGTCAATGATACGATATTAGTAAGTGCATACTATACAAACATTGCTACACTATAGACTGTTACTTGTTTGATGCCAATGACACGACATAAGTACGTGCACGCATACTATACAAACATTGCTACACTATAGACTGTTACTTGTTTGATGGCAATGACACGACATAAGTACGTGCACGCATACTATACAAACATTGCTATACTATAGACTGTTACCTGTTTGATGGCAATGACACGACATAAGTACGTGCATACTATACAATCATTGCTACACTATAGACTGTTACTTGTTTGATGGCAATGACACGACATAAGTACGTGCATACTCTACAAACATTGCTATACTATAGACTGTTACTTCTTTGATGCCAATGACACGACCAACGTACGTGCACGCATACTATACAAACATTGCTACACTATAGACTGTTACTTGTTTGATGCCAATGACACGACATAAGTACGTGCATACTATACAAATATTGCTACACTATAGACTTTTACCTGTTTGATGTCAATGACACGACATTAGTACGTCATACTATACAAACATTGCTACTCTATAGACTGTTACTTGTTTGATGCCAATGACACGACATAAGTACGTGCACGCATACTATACAAACATTGCTATACTATAGACTGTTACCTGTTTGATGGCAATGACACGACATAAGTACGTGCATACTATACAAACATTGCTATACTATAGACTGTTACTTGTTTGATGCCAATCACACGACCAAAGTACGTGCACGCATACTATACAAACATTGCTACACTATAGACTGTTACTTGTTTGATGCCAATGACACGACATACGTACGTGCATACTATACAAATATTGCTACACTATAGACTGTTACCTGTTTAATGTCAATGACACGACATTAGTACGTGCATACTATACAAACATTGCTACACTATAGATTGTTACTTGATTGATGCCAATGACACGACATTAATACGTGCACGCATACTATACAAACATTGCTACACTATAGACTGTTACTTGTTTGATGCCAATGACATGACGTATGTACGTGCATACTATACAAATATTGCTACACTATAGACTGTTACTTGTTTGATGTCAATGACACGACATAAGTACGTGCATACTATACAAACATTGCTACACTATAGACTTTTACTTGTTTGATGCCAATGACACGACATAAGTATATGCACGCATACTATACAAACATTGCTACACTATAGACTGATACTTGTTTGATGGCAATGGCACGGCATAAGTACGTGCATACATACTATACAAACATTGCTACGCTATAGAATGTTACTTGTTTGGTGCCAATGACACGACATAAGTACGTGCATACTGTACAAACATTGCTACACTATAGACTGTTACTTGTTTGATGGCAATGACACGACATAAGTACGTGCATACTATACAAACATTGCTATACTATAGACTGTTACTTGTGTGATGGCAATGGCACGACATAAGTACGTGAATACAATACAAACATTGCTACACTATAGACTGTTACTTGTTTGATGGCAATGACACGACATAAGTATGTGCACGCATACGATACAAACATTGCTATACTATAGACTGTTACTTGTTTGATGCCAATGACACGACATAAGTATGTGCACGCATACTATACAAACATTGCTATACTATAGACTGTTACATGTTTGATGGCAATGACACGAAATAAGAACGTGCATACTATACAATAATTGCTACACTATAGACTGTTACTTGTTTGATGGCAATGACACGACATAAGTACGTGCATACTATACAAACATTGCTATACTATAGACTGTTACTTGTTTGATGCCAATGACACGACCAACGTACGTGCACGCATACTATACAAACATTGCTACACTATAGACTGTTACTTGTTTGATGCCATTGACACGACATACGTACGTGCATACTATACAAATATTGCTACACTATAGACTGTTACTTGTTTGATGCCAATGACATGACATAAGTACGTGCATACTATACAAACATTGCTACACTATAGACTGTTACTTGTTTGATGCCAATGACACGACATAAGTATGTGCACGCATACTATACAAACATTGCTACACTATAGACTGTTACTTGTTTGATGCCAATGACATGACATAAGTACGTGCATACTATACAAACATTGCTACACTATAGACTGTTACTTGTTTGATGTCAATGACACGACATAAGTACATGCATACTATACAAACATTGCTACACTATAGACTGTTACTTGTTTGATGCCAATGACACGACATAAGTACGTGCAGGCATACATTACAAACATTGCTACACTATAGACTGTTACTTGTTTGGTGCCAATGACACGACATAAGTACGTGCATACTGTACAAACATTGCTACACTATAGACTGTTACTTGTTTGATGGCAATGACACGACACAAGTACGTGCATACTGTACAAACATTGCTAAGCTATAGACTGTTACTTGTTTGGTGCCAATGACACGACACAAGTACGTGCATACTGTACAAACATTGCTATGCTATAGACTGTTACTTGTTTGATGCCAATGACACGACATAAGTACGTGCATACTATACAAACATTGCTACACTATAGACTGTTACTTGTGTGATGGCAATGACACGGCATATGTACGTGCACGCATACTATACAAACATTTCTAAACTATAGACTGTTACCTGTTTGATGCCAATGACACGACATAAATAAGTGCACGCATACTATACAAACATTACTATGCTATAGACTGTTACTTGTTTGATGCCAATGACACGACATAAATACGTGCACGCATACTATACAAACATTGCTACACTATAGACTGTTACTTGTTTGATGGCAATGACACGACATAAGTACGTGAATACTAAACAAACATTGCTACACTATAGATTGTTACTTGTTTGATGGCAATGACACGACATAAGTACGTGCACGCATACTATACAAACATTGCTACACTATAGACTGTTACTTGTTTGATGGCAATGACACGACATAAGTACGTGAATACTAAACAAACATTGCTACACTATAGATTGTTACTTGTTTGATGGCAATGACACGACATAAGTACGTGCACGCATACTATACAAACATTGCTACACTATAGACTGTTACTTGTTTGATGGCAATGACACGACATAAGTACGTGCAGATACTATACAAACATTGCTACACTATAGACTGTTACTTGTTTGATGGCAATGACACGACATAAGTACGTGCATACTATACAAACATTGCTACACTATAGACTGTTACTTGTTTGATGGCAATGACACGACATAAGTACGTGCATACTATACAAACATTGCTATACTATAGACTGTTACTTGTTTGATGCCAATGACACGACCAACGTACGTGCACGCATACTATACAAACATTGCTACACTATAGACTGTTACTTGTTTGATGCCAATGACACGACATACGTACGTGCATACTATACAAACATTGCTACACTATAGACTGTTACCTGTTTGATGTCAATGACACGACATTAGTACGTGCATACTATACACACATTGCTACACTATAGACTGTTACTTGTTTGATGCCAATGACACGACATAAGTACGTGCACGCATACTATACAAACATTGCTACACTATAGACTGTTACTTGTTTGATGCCAATGACATGACATAAGTACGTGCATACTATACAAACATTGCTACACTATAGACTGTTACTTGTTTAATGTCAATGACACGACATAAGTACGTGCATACTCTACAAACATTGCTACACTATAGACTGTTACTTGTTTGATGGCAATGACACGGCATAAGTACGTGCATACATACTATACAAACATTGCTACGCTATAGAATGTTACTTGTTTGGTGCCAATGACACGACATAAGTACGTGCATACTGTACAATCATTGCTACACTATAGACTGTTACTTGTTTGATGGCAATGACACGACACAAGTACGTGCATACTGTACAAACTTTGCTAAGCTATAGACTGTTACTTGTTTTGGTGCCAATGACACGACACCAGTACGTGCATACTGTACAAACATTGCTATGCTATAGACTGTTACTTGTTTGATGCCAATGACACGACATAAGTACGTGCATACTATACAAACATTGCTACACTATAGACTGTTACTTGTGTGATGGCAATGACACGGCATATGTACATGCACGCATACTATACAAACATTGCTACACTATAGACTGTTACTTGTTTGATGCCAATGACACGACATAAATAAGTGCACGCATACTATACAAACATTACTATGCTATAGAATGTTACTTGTTTGATGCCACTGACACGACATAAGTACGTGCACGCATACTATACAAACATTGCTACACTATAGACTGTTACTTGTTTGATGGCAATGACACGACATAATTACGTGAATACTAAACAAACATTGCTAAACTATAGATTGTTACTTGTTTGATGGCAATGACACGACATAAGTACGTGCACGCATACTATACAAACATTGCTACACTATAGATTGTTACTTGTTTGATGCCAATGACACGACATAAGTAAGTGCACGCATACTATACAAACATTGCTACACTATAGACTGTTACTTGTTTGATGCCAATGTCACGACATAAGTACGTGCATACTATACAATCATTGCTACACTATAGACTGTTACTTGTTTGATGTCAATGACACGACATACGTACGTGCATACTATACAAACATTGCTACACTATAGACTGTTACTTGTTTGATGCCAATGACACGACATAAGTACGTGCATACTGTACACACATTGCTACACTATAGACTGTTACTTGTTTGATGGCAATGACACGACACAAGTACGTACATACTATACAATCATTGCTACACTATAGACTGTTACTTGTTTGATGGCAATGACACGACACAAGTACGAGCATACTATACAAACATTGCTATGCTATAGACTGTTACTTATTTGATGGCAATGACACGACATTGCTACACTATAGACTGTTACTTGTTTGATGGTAATGACACGACATAAGTACGTGCACGCATACTATACAAACATTGCTACACTATAGACTGTTACTTGTTTGATGTCAATGACACGACATAAGTACGTGCATACTATACAAACATTGCTACACTATAGACTGTTACTTGTTTG
Organism: Archivesica marissinica; assembly: GCA_014843695.1. Classification (NCBI taxonomy): domain Eukaryota; kingdom Metazoa; phylum Mollusca; class Bivalvia; order Venerida; family Vesicomyidae; genus Archivesica; species Archivesica marissinica. Next base: position 75,951,683 of record CM026402.1, on the reverse strand, counting down.
ATGCCAATGACACGACATAAGTACGTGCACGCATACTATACAACCATTGCTACACTATAGACTGTTACTTGTTTGATGGCAATAACACGAGATACGTATGTGCATACATACTATACAAACATTGCTACACTATAGACTGTTACTTGTTTGATGGCAATAACGCGACATAAGTACGTGCACGCATACTATACCAACATTGCTACTCTATAGACTGTTACTTGTTTGATGGCAATGCCATGATATAAGTATGTGCATGCATACTATACAAACATTGCTACACTATAGACTGTTACTTGTTTTATGGCAATGACACGACATAAGTACGTGCATACATACTATACAAACATTGCTACTCAATAGACTGTTACTTGTTTGATGCCAATGACACGATATAAGTACCTGCACGCATACTATACAAACATTGCTACACTATAGACTGTTACTTGTTTTATGGCAATGACACGATATAAGTACGTGCATACATACTATACAAACATTGCTACTCTATAGACTGTTACTTGTTTGATGGCAATAACACGACATAGGTACGTGCACGCATACTATACAAACATTGCTACACCATAGACTGTTACTTGTTTGATGGCAATGACACGACATAAGTACGTGCACGCATACTGTACAAACATTGCTACACTATAGACTTTTACTTGTTTGATGGCAATGACACGACATAAGTATGTGCATACTATACAAACATTGCTATACTATAGACTGTTACTTGTGTGATGGCAATGGCACGACATAAGTACCTGCATACATGACAAACATTGCTACACTATAGACTGTTACTTGTTTGATAGCAATGACACGACATAAGTACGTGCACGCATACGATACAAACATTGCTATACTATAGACTGTTACTTGTTTGATGCCAATGACACGACCAATGTACGTGCACACATACTATACAAACATTGCTACACTATAGACTGTTACTTGTTTGATGCCAATGAAACGACATACGTACGTGCATACTATATAAATATTGCTACACTATAAACTGTTACCTGTTTGATGTCAATGATACGATATTAGTAAGTGCATACTATACAAACATTGCTACACTATAGACTGTTACTTGTTTGATGCCAATGACACGACATAAGTACGTGCACGCATACTATACAAACATTGCTACACTATAGACTGTTACTTGTTTGATGGCAATGACACGACATAAGTACGTGCACGCATACTATACAAACATTGCTATACTATAGACTGTTACCTGTTTGATGGCAATGACACGACATAAGTACGTGCATACTATACAATCATTGCTACACTATAGACTGTTACTTGTTTGATGGCAATGACACGACATAAGTACGTGCATACTCTACAAACATTGCTATACTATAGACTGTTACTTCTTTGATGCCAATGACACGACCAACGTACGTGCACGCATACTATACAAACATTGCTACACTATAGACTGTTACTTGTTTGATGCCAATGACACGACATTAGTACGTCATACTATACAAACATTGCTACTCTATAGACTGTTACTTGTTTGATGCCAATGACACGACATAAGTACGTGCACGCATACTATACAAACATTGCTATACTATAGACTGTTACCTGTTTGATGGCAATGACACGACATAAGTACGTGCATACTATACAAACATTGCTATACTATAGACTGTTACTTGTTTGATGCCAATCACACGACATAAGTACGTGCACGCATACTATACAAACATTGCTACACTATAGACTGTTACTTGTTTGATGCCAATGACACGACATAAGTACGTGCATACTATACAAACATTGCTACACTATAGACTGTTACTTGTTTGATGCCAATGACACGACATTAGTACGTGCATACTATACAAACATTGCTACACTATAGACTGTTACTTGTTTGATGTCAATGACACGACATAAACGTGCACGCATACTATACAAACATTGCTACACTATAGACTGTTACTTGTTTGATGCCAATGACATGACGTAAGTACGTGCATACTATACAAACATTGCTACACTATAGACTGTTACTTGTTTGATGCCAATGACACGACATAAGTACGTGCATACTATACAAATTCTACACTTAGACTGTTACTTGTTTGATGCATGCACGACATAAGTACGTCTATACAAACATTGCTACACTATAGACTTTTACTTGTTTGATGCCAATGACACGACATAAGTATGTGCACGCATACTATACAAACATTGCTACACTATAGACTGATACTTGTTTGATGGCAATGGCACGGCATAAGTACGTGCATACATACTATACAAACATTGCTACGCTATAGAATGTTACTTGTTTGGTGCCAATGACACGACATAAGTACGTGCATACTGTACAAACATTGCTACACTATAGACTGTTACTTGTTTGATGGCAATGACACGACATAAGTACGTGCATACTATACAAACATTGCTATACTATAGACTGTTACTTGTGTGATGGCAATGGCACGACATAAGTACGTGAATACAATACAAACATTGCTACACTATAGACTGTTACTTGTTTGATGGCAATGACACGACATAAGTATGTGCACGCATACGATACAAACATTGCTATACTATAGACTGTTACTTGTTTGATGCCAATGACACGACATAAGTATGTGCACGCATACTATACAAACATTGCTATACTATAGACTGTTACATGTTTGATGGCAATGACACGAAATAAGAACGTGCATACTATACAATAATTGCTACACTATAGACTGTTACTTGTTTGATGGCAATGACACGACATAAGTACGTGCATACTATACAAACATTGCTATACTATAGACTGTTACTTGTTTGATGCCAATGACACGACCAACGTACGTGCACGCATACTATACAAACATTGCTATACTATAGACTGTTACTTGTTTGATGCCATTGACACGACATACGTACGTGCATACTATACAAATATTGCTACACTATAGACTGTTACTTGTTTGATGCCAATGACATGACATAAGTACGTGCATACTATACAAACATTGCTACACTATAGACTGTTACTTGTTTGATGCCAATGACACGACATAAGTATGTGCACGCATACTATACAAACATTGCTACACTATAGACTGTTACTTGTTTGATGCCAATGACATGACATAAGTACGTGCATACTATACAAACATTGCTACACTATAGACTGTTACTTGTTTGATGTCAATGACACGACATAAGTACATGCATACTATACAAACATTGCTACACTATAGACTGTTACTTGTTTGATGCCAATGACACGACATAAGTACGTGCAGGCATACATTACAAACATTGCTACACTATAGACTGTTACTTGTTTGGTGCCAATGACACGACATAAGTACGTGCATACTGTACAAACATTGCTACACTATAGACTGTTACTTGTTTGATGGCAATGACACGACACAAGTACGTGCATACTGTACAAACATTGCTAAGCTATAGACTGTTACTTGTTTGGTGCCAATGACACGACACAAGTACGTGCATACTGTACAAACATTGCTATGCTATAGACTGTTACTTGTTTGATGCCAATGACACGACATAAGTACGTGCATACTATACAAACATTGCTACACTATAGACTGTTACTTGTGTGATGGCAATGACACGGCATATGTACGTGCACGCATACTATACAAACATTTCTAAACTATAGACTGTTACCTGTTTGATGCCAATGACACGACATAAATAAGTGCACGCATACTATACAAACATTACTATGCTATAGACTGTTACTTGTTTGATGCCAATGACACGACATAAATACGTGCACGCATACTATACAAACATTGCTACACTATAGACTGTTACTTGTTTGATGGCAATGACACGACATAAGTACGTGAATACTATACAAACATTGCTACACTATAGATTGTTACTTGTTTGATGGCAATGACACGACATAAGTACGTGCAGGCATACTATACAAACATTGCTACACTATAGACTGTTACTTGTTTGATGGCAATGACACGACATAAGTACGTGAATACTATACAAACATTGCTACACTATAGATTGTTACTTGTTTGATGGCAATGACACGACATAAGTACGTGCACGCATACTATACAAACATTGCTACACTATAGACTGTTACTTGTTTGATGCCAATGACACGACATAAGTACGTGCACGCATACTATACAAACATTGCTATACTATAGACTGTTACCTGTTTGATGGCAATGACACGACATAAGTACGTGCATACTATATAATCATTGCTACACTATAGACTGTTACTTGTTTGATGGCAATGACACGACATAAGTACGTGCATACTACACAAACATTGCTATACTATAGACTGTTACTTGTTTGATGCCAATGACACGACCAACGTACGTGCACGCATACTATACAAACATTGCTACACTATAGACTGTTACTTGTTTGATGCCAATGACACGACATACGTACGTGCATACTATACAAATATTGCTACACTATAGACTGTTACCTGTTTGATGTCAATGACACGACATTAGTACGTGCATACTATACACACATTGCTACACTATAGACTGTTACTTGTTTGATGCCAATGACACGACATAAGTACGTGCACGCATACTATACAAACATTGCTACACTATAGACTGTTACTTGTTTGATGCCAATGACATGACATAAGTACGTGCATACTATACAAACATTGCTACACTATAGACTGTTACTTGTTTAATGTCAATGACACGACATAAGTACGTGCATACTCTACAAACATTGCTACACTATAGACTGTTACTTGTTTGATGCCAATGACACGACATAGGTACGTGCATGCATATTATACAAACATTGCTACACTATAGACTGTTACTTGTTTGATGGCAATGACACGGCATAAGTACGTGCATACATACTATACAAACATTGCTACGCTATAGAATGTTACTTGTTTGGTGCCAATGACACGACATAAGTACGTGCATACTGTACAATCATTGCTACACTATAGACTGTTACTTGTTTGATGGCAATGACACGACACAAGTACGTGCATACTGTACAAACTTTGCTAAGCTATAGACTGTTACTTGTTTTGGTGCCAATGACACGACACCAGTACGTGCATACTGTACAAACATTGCTATGCTATAGACTGTTACTTGTTTGATGCCAATGACACGACATAAGTACGTGCATACTATACAAACATTGCTACACTATAGACTGTTACTTGTGTGATGGCAATGACACGGCATATGTACATGCACGCATACTATACAAACATTGCTACACTATAGACTGTTACTTGTTTGATGCCAATGACACGACATAAATAAGTGCACGCATACTATACAAACATTACTATGCTATAGAATGTTACTTGTTTGATGCCACTGACACGACATAAGTACGTGCACGCATACTATACAAACATTGCTACACTATAGACTGTTACTTGTTTGATGGCAATGACACGACATAATTACGTGAATACTAAACAAACATTGCTAAACTATAGATTGTTACTTGTTTGATGGCAATGACACGACATAAGTACGTGCACGCATACTATACAAACATTGCTACACTATAGATTGTTACTTGTTTGATGCCAATGACACGACATAAGTAAGTGCACGCATACTATACAAACATTGCTACACTATAGACTGTTACTTGTTTGATGCCAATGTCACGACATAAGTACGTGCATACTATACAATCATTGCTACACTATAGACTGTTACTTGTTTGATGTCAATGACACGACATACGTACGTGCATACTATACAAACATTGCTAAACTATAGACTGTTACTTGTTTGATGCCAATGACACGACATAAGTACGTGCATACTGTACACACATTGCTACACTATAGACTGTTACTTGTTTGATGGCAATGACACGACACAAGTACGTACATACTATACAATCATTGCTACACTATAGACTGTTACTTGTTTGATGCCAATGACACGACATAAGTACGTGCATACTGTACAAACATTGCTACACTATAGACTGTTACTTGTTTGATGGCAATGACACGACATAAGTACGTGCATACTGTACAATCATTGCTACACTATAGACTGTTACTTGTTTGATGGCAATGACACGACACAAGTACGTGCAATTATACAAACATTGCTATGCTATAGACTGTTACTTGTTTGATGCCAATGACACGACATAATTACGTGCATACTGTAGAAACATTGCTACACTATAGACTGTTACTTGTTTGATGGCAATGACACGACATAAGTACGTGCATACTATACAAACATTGCTACACTATAGACTGTTACTTGTTTGATGCCAATGACACGACATAAGTACGTGCACGCATACTATACAAACATTGCTACACTATAGACTGTTACTTGTTTGATGGCAATGACACGACATAAGTACGTGCATACTATACAAACATTGCTACACTATAGACTGTTACTTGTTTGATGGCAATGTGACAGCATAAGTACGTGCACGCATACTATACAAACATTGCTCCACTATAGACTGTTACTTGTTTGATGGCAATGACACGACATAAGTACGTGCATACTATACAAACATTGCTACACTATAGACTGTTACTTGTTTTTTGGCAATGACACGACATAAGTACGTGCAGTATTATACAAACATTGTTACGCTATAGACTGTTACTTGTTTGATGGCGATGACACTTCATATGTACGTGCGCATACTATACAAACATTGCTACACTATAGACTGTTACTTGTTTGATGGCAATGACACGACATAAGTACGTGCATACTATGTAAACATTGCTACACTATAGACTGTTACTTGTTTATGGCAATGGCACGACATAAGTACGTGCAGTACTATACATACATTGCTACACTATAGACTGTTACTTGTTTGATGCCAATGACACGACATAAGTACGTGCACGCATACTATACAAACATTGCTACACTATAGACTGTTACTTGTTTGATGGAAATGACACGACATAAGTATTTGCTCGCATACTATACAAACATTGCTACTCTATAGACTGTTACTTGTTTGATGGCAATGACACGACATAGGTACGTGCACGCATACTATACATACATTGCTACTATAGACTGTTACTTGTTTGATGGCAATGGCACGGCATAAGTATGTGCATACTATACAAACATTGCTATGCTATAGACTGTTACTTGTTTGATGCCAATGACACGGCATAAGTATGTGCACGCATACTATACAAACATTGCTACGCTATAGACTGTTACTTGTTTGATTGCAATGTCACGACGTAAGTATGTGCATACTGTACAAACATTGCTACGCTATAGACTGTTACTTGTTTGATGGCAATGACAC
>CM026402.1:75925012-75942194 GCA_014843695.1 Archivesica marissinica | reverse complement strand
AAAAGTTAGCAATGACACCAGTTGGTCACAGTTTTCAAAAAGTCAGTCATACAGAAGTGTTTATCTGGGTTTATTGTTTGGCAACATTAAACTGAGACAAATTAATCTCCGTCAACCCCTTCATAACTTTTCGTGCAAATCACAATAATTACCGAACCGTTTATAATCGCCGGGTGCACCAAATACAACATTTGTATATGTGTATATAATTTGTTTTGACCAATTTGATCCCTTTTTATACATTTTTTCACCGACTTTGGGTATTAAATGAACACCTTGGTAAATTAAAAACTGCGAAAGATTCTAGCCCTGGACAATTCTTATTTCAATAATTACTATATACCCCCGTTTAAACAAATTATATGCAAAGTATACCTGGGACTCCTTTAAACGCCCCCCTTTTTTCATACCTCTTGAAACAGTCCCTATTATCCACTAGTATAGCGTATCCATAGCAACGAACCAACACGTGTGTAGTGTACTCAACCTGGAGAGCAGTTTAACCTTACATCGATTTCCATATATGGGCTGAAGCAGGGAAAAACTTCAAAGTCATTCACCAACGGGCAATGCGTCATAAAAATGGAAGCGAGGGAACTATCTGTGGTGTAACTTACATATGTCTTTGATCTGTGCCGACAGCTCTGATACTGTGGGAACTAATGACATTTTGACATGTGCAGGCCAAGTAAATTTTAATTTTTTCTGAATTATGTACCAAACCTATACTGAATACAGGTTGAAAATATATTTTCCCTCGCTTTGATAACCCTACCATAACTATAAAATATTTCAATTCGCCGACGTCAGTTTGCAATATTTGTTTTAAAACTCACTTTGAATATATGTGTCACTTTCAAAAAAAACTACCCGACGCAGTAACCAAAAGTAATCATATCAATTATCCCGGCCTAACTGGACAAAACATCATATTTTGTTGATAATTTCACAAGTTTGTGTGACATTTCTAATTGTTTTTGTTTTTTTAATTTATGTTTATTTACTGTCGCGACCGGATTCCCATTTGAGCGACGGGCAGTTTATCTAACAACACCTGTGTATTGTCCCATGCCACTACTCAATTATAAATGTGGCATGCATGGGACAATATGCAAATTGGTCGTGTCTAAGGTGATCTTATGCGGGCTAACCGTTTAATGATCGATCTGATTGGCTGTGTCTGTAAGAAAGGTTGTCCTTGTATAATTATGCCGTGGTTTAATTTACATATGTCGGATTTTTTGAGTAATTAGCAATAAAACATTATGTTATTGTTCACAAAAATCTTATGAATCAATTATTGAAAAATTTCTTCAACTCCTGATGTCAATTTTATCAACCCGTCTTATATGCGAGTGCATGCCAAAATCCACAGATTTCAGGACCAAAGTAGGGGGTTCGTCTTATAGGCGAGGTCGCCTTATAGTCGAGTATGTACGGTAATCTCTTCAGGAGGTGTCGCTCATATGGACAACCGGTAGCGACGATAAATAAACGTAAAACACACGATAAATAAACGTAAAACACACGATAAATAAACGTAAAACACACGATAAATAAACGTAAAACACACGATAAATAAACATAAAACACACACACACACTAAAATAATGAAAACATATGCAACTGAAACCAAAATAAGTAAACTTGTTAAATGATATGTGTTAACCCTTTCCTTAATGGCTGTTCGATTAGCGCAGTGGTTAGTGCGCTCTCGCTTCTCACCAATGCAACCCGGGTTCGATCCTCGGAACGGGATTTATGTGAGATGGTACGGCAGTCTTCACGAAACTTTGCCAGAGTTTGTCTGACACCGGTCAGACAAATGATTAAAATGCACTTAAAATATATTTTGTCTGACCGAAGGATTTTTTGTCTGACATGTCAGGCGGTCTTACGGATTTCGGGAAGACTGGTACGGTTGTCACCAGATCGGACAGGTGGATTTTCTCCGGGTACTCCGGTTTCCTCCCAGACGAATTACCACATATACGCTTTCATCCGTGCCAACGAGAGTGATTAATATAAGTTGTTAAAACTTGTTTCGCAATTGTTGTAAAATAAATAAAGTTTAAACTTTATCCATTTCCTTCATAGAGATTTAGGTTAATATACTATTATATCTCCATACAAACGACAGCCATTTAGCTATCATGCAGTTGATAAATAGTCGCCATATGTATCCCACCTCCATAGATATTACTGGGACTTCATAGAGATTTAGGTTAATATACTATTATATCTCCATACAAACGACAGCCATTTAGCTATCATGCAGTGGATAAGTTAAAGTAGTCACCATATATATCCCACCTCCATAGATATTACTGGGACTACATGAGATTCTGGCCTTTATTACGAACATTGGTTTGGCTACTATATTGTCAATGTATGTCGTATTGGTAATGGCGTCAGGAGGTGCATCTATGAGAGAAATGGTTAAATCATATTTGATTGCCAAAGGTTTTCCACCAGTGCAAATAAAAAATTTAAAAAGTCATGTGACTTGGTTCCAAGATGGCCGCCATCATAATGTTCCATTGAATTTCCGATACACATTCTGTCAATACTTCTTTATTTGTGTTTTTACAAAGTTCTTTCACCACATTGATGAGCTTTAGATTTCCAAATCATCATGAATCTTATTGTTCGTTTTCCATTAAAGAGACTATTTGTTTTATTGGAATCAAAGTAAATGTCTGTAGTCCTGTGATAAAGTGTCGGATGGATTTGGAATTGAACGGTCGATACTCGGTCAGGCCACGTATGATTGAGCAAGGCAACTCACACACATTGCTTAGTACTAGTTAACCGCTTAGGTCGACTAGGCCTGCCCAGGAAAAAATGTATAGATCCCCACAAGATTAAACTTTTACATTTGATAATTTAAAAGCAATCGTTTGGAAATTTCCTTTTGAACATTGTTGATGTTATAAGACAATGTGTGATATTGCAGTTTATATTGTAAGACAAGGTGTGATCCTGCAGTTTATATTGTAAGACAATGTATGATCCTGCAGTTTATATTGTAAGACAATGTATGATCCTGCAGTTTATATTGTAAGACAATGTGTGATCCTGCAGTTTATATTGTAAGACAAGGTGTGATCCTGCAGTTTATATTGTAAGACAAGGTGAGATCCTGCAGTTAACTTGTTTATATTGTAAGACAATGTGTGATCCTGCAGTTTATATTGTAAGACAATGTGTGCTCCTGCAGTTTATATTGTAAGACAAGGTGTGATCCTGCAGTTTATATTGTAAGACAATGTGTGATCCTGCAGTTTATATTGTAAGACAAGGTGTGATCCTGCAGTTTATATTGTAAGACAATGTGTGATCCTGCAGTTAACTTGTTTATATTGTAAGACAAGGTGTGATCCTGCAGTTTATATTGTAAGACAAGTGTGATCCTGCAGTTTATATTGTAAGACAATGTGTGATCCTGCAGTTTATATTGTAAGACAAGGTGTGATCCTGCAGTTTATATTGTAAGACAATGTGTGATCCTGCAGTTAGCTTGTTTATATTGTAAGACAAGGTGTGATCCTGCAGTTAGTTTGTTTATATTGTAAGACAAGGTGTGATCCTGCAGTTAGTTTGTTTATATTGTAAGACAAGGTGTGATCCTGCAGTTTATATTGTAAGACAAGTTGTGATCCTGCAGTTAGCTTGTTTATATTGTAAGACAACGTGTGATCCTGCAGTTTATATTGTAAGACAAGTTGTGATCCTGCAGTTAGCTTGTTTATATTGTAAGACAACGTGTGATCCTGCAGTTTATATTGTAAGACAAGTTGTGATCCTGCAGTTAGATTGTTTATATTGTAAGACAAGGTGTGATCCTGCAGTTAGTTTGTTTATATTGTAAGACAAGGTGTGATCCTGCAGTTTATATTATAAGACAAGTTGTGATCCTGCAGTTTATATTGTAAGACAAGGTGTGATACTGCAGTTAGCTTGTTTATATTATAAGACAAGTTGTGATCCTGCAGTTTATATTGTAAGACAAGGTGTGATACTGCAGTTAGCTTGTTTATATTATATGACAATGTGTGATCCTGCAGTTTATATTGTAAGACAAGGTGTGATCCTGCAGTTAGCTTGTTATATTGTATGACAATGTGTGATCCTGCAGTTATATTGTAAGACAATGTGTGATCCTGCAGTTTATATTGTAAGACAAGGTGTGATCCTGCAGTTTATATTGTAAGACAAGGTGTGATACTGCAGTTTATATTGTAAGACAAGGTGTGATCCTGCAGTTTATATTGTAAGACAATGTGTGATCCTGCAGTTTATATTGTAAGACAAGGTGTGATCCTGCAGTTTATATTGTAAGACAATGTGTGATCCTGCAGTTTATATTGTTAGACAATGTGTGATACTGCAGTTTATATTGTAAGACAAGGTGTGATCCTGCAGTTTATATTGTAAGACAAGGTGTGATCCTGCAGTTTATATTGTAAGACAATGTGTGATCCTGCAGTTTATATTGTAAGACAAGGTGTGATACTGCAGTTTATATTGTAAGACAATGTGTGATCCTGCAGTTTATATTGTAAGACAATGTGTGATCCTGCAGTTTATATTGTAAGACAATGTGTGATCCTGCAGTTTATATTGTAAGACAATGTGTGATCCTGCAGTTTATATTGTAAGACATGTGTGATCCTGCAGTTTATATTGTAAGACAAGGGTGATCCTGCAGTTAGCTTGTTTATATGTAAGACAATGTGTGATCCTGCAGTTTATATTGTAAGACAATGTGTGATCCTGCAGTTTATATTGTAAGACAATGTGTGATCCTGCAGTTTATATTGTAAGACAAGTGTGATCCTGCAGTTTATATTGTAAGACAAGGTGTGATACTGCAGTTTATATTGTAAGACAAGGTGTGATACTGCAGTTTATATTGTAAGACAATGTGTGATCCTGCAGTTAGATTGTTTATATTGTAAGACAAGGTGTGATCCTGCAGTTATATTGTAAGACAAGGTGTGATCCTGCAGTAGCTTGTTATATTGTAAGCCAATGTGTGATCCTGCAGTTTATATTGTAAGACAAGGTGTGATCCTGCAGTTTATATTGTAAGACAATGTGTGATCCTGCAGTGTATATTGTAAGACAAGGTGTGATCCTGCAGTTTATATTGTAAGACAAGGTGTGATCCTGCAGTTTATATTGTAAGACAATGTGTGATACTGTAGTTTATATTGTAAGACAATGTGTGATCCTGCAGTTTATATTGTAAGACAAGGTGTGATCCTGCAGTTTATATTGTAAGACAAGGTGTGATCCTGCAGTTAGCTTGTTTATATTGTAAGACAAGGTGTGATACTGCAGTTTATATTGTAAGACAATGTGTGATCTTGCAGTTTATATTGTAAGACAAGGGTGATCCTGCAGTTAGCTTGTTTATATTGTAAGACAAGTTGTGATCCTGCAGTTTATATTGTAAGACAATGTGTGATCCTGCAGTTTATATTGTAAGACAAGGGTGATCCTGCAGTTAGCTTGTTTATATTGTAAGACAAGTTGTGATCCTGCAGTTTATATTGTAAGACAATGTGTGATCCTGCAGTTTATATTGTAAGACAAGGTGTGATCCTGCAGTTTATATTGTAAGACAAGGTGTGATCCTGCAGTTTATATTGTAAGACAATGTGTGATCCTGCAGTTTATATTGTAAGACAATGTGTGATCCTGCAGTTAGTTTGTTTATATTGTAAGACAAGGTGTGATCCTGCAGTTAGCTTGTTTATATTGTAAGACAAGGTGTGATCCTGCAGTTAGCTTGTTTATATTGTAAGACAATGTGTGATCCTGCAGTTTATATTGTAAGACAAGGTGTGATCCTGCAGTTAGTTGTTTATATTGTAAGACAAGGTGTGATCCTGCAGTTAGCTTGTTTATATTGTAAGACAATGTGTGATCCTGCAGTTTATATTGTAAGACAAGGTGTGATCCTGCAGTTTATATTGTAAGACAATGTGTGATCCTGCAGTTTATATTGTAAGACAAGGTGTGATCCTGCAGTTTATATTGTAAGACAATGTGTGATCCTGCAGTTTATATTGTAAGACAATGTGTGATCCTGCAGTTTATATTGTAAGACAAGGTGTGATCCTGCAGTTTATATTGTAAGACAATGTGTGATCCTGCAGTTTATATTGTAAGACAATGTGTGATCCTGCAGTTTATATTGTAAGACAATGTGTGATACTGCAGTTTATATTGTAAGACAATGTGTGATACTGCAGTTTATATTGTAAGACAAGGTGTGATCCTGCAGTTTATATTGTAAGACAATGTGTGATCCTGCAGTTTATATTGTAAGACAAGGTGTGATACTGCAGTTAGCTTGTTTATATTGTAAGACAATGTGTGATCCTGCAGTTTATATTGTAAGACAAGGTGTGATCCTGCAGTTAGCTTGTTTATATTGTAAGCCAATGTGTGATCCTGCAGTTTATATTGTAAGACAAGGTGTGATCCTGCAGTTAGTTTTTATATTGTAAGACAATGTGTGATACTGCAGTTTATATTGTAAGACAATGTGTGATCCTGCAGTTTATATTGTAAGACAAGGTGTGATCCTGCAGTTTATATTGTAAGACAAGGTGTGATCCTGCAGTTTATATTGTAAGACAATGTGTGATCCTGCAGTTTATATTGTAAGACAATGTGTGATCCTGCAGTTTATATTGTAAGACAATGTGTGATCCTGCAGTTTATATTGTAAGACAAGGTGTGATCCTGCAGTTTATATTGTAAGACAAGGTGTGATCCTGCAGTTTATATTGTAAGACAATGTGTGATCCTGCAGTTTATATTGTAAGACAAGGTGTGATCCTGCAGTTTATATTGTAAGACAAGGTGTGATCCTGCAGTTTATATTGTAAGACAAGGTGTGATCCTGCAGTTTATATTGTAAGACAAGGTGTGATCCTGCAGTTTATATTGTAAGACAAGGTGTGATCCTGCAGTTTATATTGTAAGACAAGGTGTGATACTGCAGTTTATATTGTAAGACAAGGTGTGATCCTGCAGTTTATATTGTAAGACAAGGTGTGATCCTGCAGTTTATATTGTAAGACAATGTGTGATCCTGCAGTTTATATTGTAAGACAAGGTGTGATCCTGCAGTTTATATTGTAAGACAAGGTGTGATCCTGCAGTTTATATTGTAAGACAATGTGTGATCCTGCAGTTTATATTGTAAGACAATGTGTGATCCTGCAGTTTATATTGTAAGACAAGGTGTGATCCTGCAGTTAGCTTGTTTATATTGTAAGACAATGTGTGATCCTGCAGTTTATATTGTAAGACAATGTGTGATCCTGCAGTTTATATTGTAAGACAAGGTGTGATCCTGCAGTTTATATTGTAAGACAAGGTGTGATCCTGCAGTTTATATTGTAAGACAAGTGTGATCCTGCAGTTTATATTGTAAGACAAGTGTGATCCTGCAGTTTATATTGTAAGACAAGGTGTGATCCTGCAGTTTATATTGTAAGACAAGGTGTGATCCTGCAGTTTATATTGTAAGACAAGGTGTGATCCTGCAGTTTATATTGTAAGACAATGTGTGATCCTGCAGTTTATATTGTAAGACAATGTGTGATCCTGCAGTTTATATTGTAAGACAAGTTGTGATCCTGCAGTTTATATTGTAAGACAATGTGTGATCCTGCAGTTTATATTGTAAGACAATGTGTGATCCTGCAGTTTATATTGTAAGACAAGGTGTGATCCTGCAGTTTATATTGTAAGACAAGGTGTGATACTGCAGTTTATATTGTAAGACAAGGTGTGATCCTGCAGTTTATATTGTAAGACAAGGTGTGATCCTGCAGTTTATATTGTAAGACAAGGTGTGATCCTGCAGTTTATATTGTAAGACAATGTGTGATCCTGCAGTTTATATTGTAAGACAATGTGTGATCCTGCAGTTTATATTGTAAGACAAGGTGTGATCCTGCAGTTTATATTGTAAGACAATGTGTGATCCTGCAGTTTATATTGTAAGACAATGTGTGATCCTGCAGTTTATATTGTAAGACAAGGTGTGATCCTGCAGTTTATATTGTAAGACAAGGTGTGATACTGCAGTTTATATTGTAAGACAAGGTGTGATCCTGCAGTTTATATTGTAAGACAAGGTGTGATCCTGCAGTTAGTTGTTTATATTGTAAGACAATGTGTGATCCTGCAGTTTATATTGTAAGACAAGGTGTGATCCTGCAGTTAGCTTGTTTATATTGTAAGACAATGTGTGATCCTGCAGTTTATATTGTAAGACAATGTGTGATCCTGCAGTTTATATTGTAAGACAAGGTGTGATCCTGCAGTTTATATTGTAAGACAAGGTGTGATCCTGCAGTTTATATTGTAAGACAATGTGTGATCCTGCAGTTTATATTGTAAGACAATGTGTGATCCTGCAGTTTATATTGTAAGACAAGGTGTGATCCTGCAGTTTATATTGTAAGACAAGGTGTGATACTGCAGTTAGCTTGTTTATATTGTAAGACAATGTGTGATCCTGCAGTTTATATTGTAAGACAAGGTGTGATCCTGCAGTTAGCTTGTTTATATTGTAAGCCAATGTGTGATCCTGCAGTTTATATTGTAAGACAAGGTGTGATCCTGCAGTTTATATTGTAAGACAATGTGTGATCCTGCAGTTTATATTGTAAGACAATGTGTGATCCTGCAGTTTATATTGTAAGACAATGTGTGATCCTGCAGTTTATATTGTAAGACAAGGTGTGATCCTGCAGTTTTGTTTATATTGTAAGACAATGTGTGATCCTGCAGTTTATATTGTAAGACAAGGTGTGATCCTGCAGTTAGCTTGTTTATATTGTAAGACAATGTGTGATCCTGCAGTTTATATTGTAAGACAATGTGTGATCCTGCAGTTTATATTGTAAGACAAGGTGTGATCCTGCAGTTTATATTGTAAGACAATGTGTGATCCTGCAGTTTATATTGTAAGACAAGGTGTGATCCTGCAGTTTATATTGTAAGACAATGTGTGATCCTGCAGTTTATATTGTAAGACAATGTGTGATCCTGCAGTTTATATTGTAAGACAAGGTGTGATCCTGCAGTTTATATTGTAAGACAAGGTGTGATCCTGCAGTTTATATTGTAAGACAATGTGTGATCCTGCAGTTTATATTGTAAGACAAGGTGTGATCCTGCAGTTTATATTGTAAGACAATGTGACCTGCAGTTTATATTGTAAGACAAGGTGTGATCCTGCAGTTTATATTGTAAGACAATGTGTGATCCTGCAGTTTATATTGTAAGACAAGGTGTGATCCTGCAGTTTATATTGTAAGACAATGTGTGATCCTGCAGTTTATATTGTAAGACAATGTGTGATCCTGCAGTTTATATTGTAAGACAAGGTGTGATCCTGCAGTTTATATTGTAAGACAATGTGTGATACTGCAGTTAGCTTGTTTATATTGTAAGACAATGTGTGATCCTGCAGTTTATATTGTAAGACAAGGTGTGATCCTGCAGTTAGCTTGTTTATATTGTAAGCCAATGTGTGATCCTGCAGTTTATATTGTAAGACAATGTGTGATCCTGCAGTTTATATTGTAAGACAAGGTGTGATCCTGCAGTTTATATTGTAAGACAAGGTGTGATCCTGCAGTTTATATTGTAAGACAATGTGTGATCCTGCAGTTTATATTGTAAGACAAGGTGTGATCCTGCAGTTTATATTGTAAGACAATGTGTGATACTGCAGTTAGCTTGTTTATATTGTAAGACAATGTGTGATCCTGCAGTTTATATTGTAAGACAAGGTGTGATCCTGCAGTTAGCTTGTTTATATTGTAAGCCAATGTGTGATCCTGCAGTTTATATTGTAAGACAAGGTGTGATCCTGCAGGTTATATTGTAAGACAAGGTGTGATCCTGAGTTTATATTGTAAGACAATGTGTGATCCTGCAGTTTATATTGTAAGACAATGTGTGATCCTGCAGTTTATATTGTAAGACAAGGTGTGATCCTGCAGTTAGCTTGTTTATATTGTAAGACAATGTGTGATCCTGCAGTTTATATTGTAAGACAAGGTGTGATCCTGCAGTTTATATTGTAAGACAATGTGTGATACTGCAGTTTATATTGTAAGACAATGTGTGATCCTGCAGTTTATATTGTAAGACAATGTGTGATCCTGCAGTTAGTTGTTTATATTGTAAGACAAGGTGTGATCCTGCAGTTAGCTTGTTTATATTGTAAGACAAGGTGTGATCCTGCAGTTAGTTGTTTATATTGTAAGACAATGTGTGATCCTGCAGTTTATATTGTAAGACAAGGTGTGATCCTGCAGTTAGTTGTTTATATTGTAAGACAAGGTGTGATCCTGCAGTTAGCTTGTTTATATTGTAAGACAATGTGTGATCCTGCAGTTTATATTGTAAGACAAGGTGTGATCCTGCAGTTTTGTTTATATTGTAAGACAATGTGTGATCCTGCAGTTTATATTGTAAGACAAGGTGTGATCCTGCAGTTTATATTGTAAGACAAGGTGTGATCCTGCAGTTTATTTAAGACAAGGTGTGATCCTGCAGTTTATATTGTAAGACAATGTGTGATCCTGCAGTTTATATTGTAAGACAAGGTGTGATCCTGCAGTTATTGTTTATATTGTAAGACAAGGTGTGATCCTGCAGTTTTTTTATATTGTAAGACAATGTGTGATCCTGCAGTTTATATTGTAAGACAAGGTGTGATCCTGCAGTTTATATTGTAAGACAAGGTGTGATCCTGCAGTTTATATTGTAAGACAAGGTGTGATCCTGCAGTTTATATTGTAAGACAATGTGTGATCCTGCAGTTTATATTGTAAGACAATGTGTGATCCTGCAGTTTATATTGTAAGACAAGGTGTGATCCTGCAGTTTATATTGTAAGACAAGGTGTGATCCTGCAGTTAGCTTGTTTATATTGTAAGACAATGTGTGATCCTGCAGTTTATATTGTAAGACAAGGTGTGATCCTGCAGTTAGATTGTTTATATTGTAAGACAAGGTGTGATCCTGCAGTTAGTTGTTTATATTGTAAGACAATGTGTGATCCTGAGTTTATATTGTAAGACAAGGTGTGATCCTGCAGTTTATATTGTAAGACAATGTGTGATCCTGCAGTTTATATTGTAAGACAATGTGTGATCCTGCAGTTTATATTGTAAGACAATGTGTGATCCTGCAGTTTATATTGTAAGACAAGGTGTGATCCTGCAGTTAGCTTGTTTATATTGTAAGACAATGTGTGATCCTGCAGTTTATATTGTAAGACAAGGTGTGATCCTGCAGTTAGCTTGTTTATATTGTAAGACAATGTGTGATACTGCAGTTTATATTGTAAGACAATGTGTGATCCTGCAGTTTATATTGTAAGACAATGTGTGATCCTGCAGTTTATATTGTAAGACAAGGTGTGATCCTGCAGTTTATATTGTAAGACAAGGTGTGATCCTGCAGTTTTTATATTGTAAGACAATGTGTGATCCTGCAGTTTATATTGTAAGACAAGGTGTGATCCTGCAGTTTATATTGTAAGACAATGTGTGATCCTGCAGTTTATATTGTAAGACATGTGTGATCCTGCAGTTTATATTGTAAGACAAGTGTGATCCTGCAGTTTATATTGTAAGACAAGGTGTGATCCTGCAGTTTATATTGTAAGACAATGTGTGATCCTGCAGTTTATATTGTAAGACAAGGTGTGATCCTGCAGTTTATATTGTAAGACAAGGTGTGATCCTGCAGTTTATATTGTAAGACAATGTGTGATCCTGCAGTTTATATTGTAAGACAATGTGTGATCCTGCAGTTTATATTGTAAGACAAGGGTGATCCTGCAGTTTATATTGTAAGACAAGGTGTGATCCTGCAGTTTATATTGTAAGACAATGTGTGATCCTGCAGTTTATATTGTAAGACAAGGTGTGATCCTGCAGTTTATATTGTAAGACAAGGTGTGATCCTGCAGTTTATATTGTAAGACAAGGTGTGATCCTGCAGTTTATATTGTAAGACAAGTGTGATCCTGCAGTTTATATTGTAAGACAAGGTGTGATCCTGCAGTTTATATTGTAAGACAAGGTGTGATCCTGCAGTTTATATTGTAAGACAAGTGTGATCCTGCAGTTTATATTGTAAGACAAGGTGTGATCCTGCAGTTTATATTGTAAGACAAGGTGTGATCCTGCAGTTTATATTGTAAGACAATGTGTGATCCTGCAGTTTATATTGTAAGACAAGGTGTGATCCTGCAGTTTATATTGTAAGACAAGGTGTGATCCTGCAGTTTATATTGTAAGACAAGGTGTGATACTGCAGTTAGCTTGTTTATATTGTAAGACAATGTGTGATCCTGCAGTTTATATTGTAAGACAAGGTGTGATCCTGCAGTTAGCTTGTTTATATTGTAAGCCAATGTGTGTCCTGCAGTTTATATTGTAAGACAAGGTGTGATCCTGCAGTTTATATTGTAAGACAATGTGTGATCCTGCAGTTTATATTGTAAGACAAGGTGTGATCCTGCAGTTTATATTGTAAGACAAGGTGTGATCCTGCAGTTTATATTGTAAGACAATGTGTGATCCTGCAGTTTATATTGTAAGACAAGGTGTGATCCTGCAGTTTATATTGTAAGACAAGGTGTGATCCTGCAGTTTATATTGTAAGACAATGTGTGATCCTGCAGTTTATATTGTAAGACAAGGTGTGATCCTGCAGTTTATATTGTAAGACAATGTGTGATCCTGCAGTTTATATTGTAAGACAAGGTGTGATCCTGCAGTTTATATTGTAAGACAAGGTGTGATCCTGCAGTTAGCTTGTTTATATTGTAAGACAATGTGTGATCCTGCAGTTTATATTGTAAGACAAGGTGTGATCCTGCAGTTTATATTGTAAGACAAGGTGTGATCCTGCAGTTTATATTGTAAGACAATGTGTGATCCTGCAGTTTATATTGTAAGACAAGGTGTGATCCTGCAGTTAGCTTGTTTATATTGTAAGACAAGGTGTGATCCTGCAGTTTATATTGTAAGACAATGTGTGATCCTGCAGTTTATATTGTAAGACAATGTGTGATCCTGCAGTTTATATTGTAAGACAATGTGTGATCCTGCAGTTTATATTGTAAGACAAGGTGTGATCCTGCAGTTTATATTGTAAGACAATGTGTGATCCTGCAGTTTATATTGTAAGACAAGGTGTGATCCTGCAGTTTATATTGTAAGACAAGTGTGATCCTGCAGTTTATATTGTAAGACAAGTGTGATCCTGCAGTTTATATTGTAAGACAAGGTGTGATCCTGCAGTTTATATTGTAAGACAATGTGTGATCCTGCAGTTTATATTGTAAGACAAGGTGTGATCCTGCAGTTTATATTGTAAGACAAGGTGTGATCCTGCAGTTTATATTGTAAGACAAGTGTGATCCTGCAGTTTATATTGTAAGACAAGGTGTGATCCTGCAGTTTATATTGTAAGACAAGGTGTGATCCTGCAGTTTATATTGTAAGACAAGGTGTGATCCTGCAGTTTATATTGTAAGACAAGGTGTGATCCTGCAGTTTATATTGTAAGACAAGGTGTGATCCTGCAGTTTATTTGTGGTGTGTTGGTTTTATTGTAAGACAAGTTGTGATCCTGCAGTTTATATTGTAAGACAATGTGTGATCCTGCAGTTTATATTGTAAGACAAGGTGTGATCCTGCAGTTAACTTGTTTATATTGTACTATTGTTTAATGGTGCAATGAACAGAGAAACATAAATTATGTTCATGAAATTAAAATGTTTTCCTCGTGTTATATATGTACGGTGAAAACCAGAGTGTTGTACCAATATCGGAGTAAGTACATGTATGACGTCGAGGCAACTTTCATTTGCAACCATAATCTACTAGTCAACCAACATTGCGGTTTGATGTCTGTACAACATCTGGCCAATCAACATCATTAGTTTATTGTGCAGAATGCAAAAACGCATTCTCAATAACCTAATACCTCTTATATCTAAACCATATATGAGAACAATGTATATTTCAAACCTGCTTTATGCAGTCAGTCAATGGAATGACAAAATGTGGCGGCTGTCTAATCTATGTAGAAATCTGTTACAGGTCTGCGTAACAAACATTTAATGTTTCCTTGTATTTTGTAAGCAGGTAATCCATGTGCATCCAACATTTCAGCACAACGTTATGAAAAGAAGAAACTTTCGAGTGCTACAGGTCATGCACATTCTCCATTGAGAACAACTACAGCATACATATCGAGTACTGATCAGCAGGATATCGTTGGACATCGTGAATCAAATGGGGAAAGATACTCTCTACCTATGCCTGTGGAATACACAACTGCCTTTCTTCAGTTACTGTGTCCAGATTTGATTCATTCTCTCATAGGCAATGGGTGTGATGTCACATTTACAGAAGATGAGGTTGTTATTAAGGGCACTCCTGATGCAGCCAAACTAGCAAATAAACGCTTAAAAGAGGCAATCAGAGATATGACAGAAGGCTATCCAGCTATAGAAAGCCTTGACTTGACTCAGTCAAATTTTAACGAAACTGAGGTTATTGGAAGAATGAAAGAAATACAAATTACTATGGAAGTCCACTGTATATTTAATGAAGTGAAAACAAATTTAATGTTTTATGGCAGGAGAGATGAATATGTGAAAAAAGCAAAAGACAAGATAATACAATTACTTCTGTCGCCAAGGAAAAAGACAGTTGATGAAGATCATTCAAAAGATGTCAAAACAACTGACCAGAAAGAGTCAAATGGAGACTCAAATGATGAAAAATCAGAATGGACTAAAAACAATGGCAAAGCTATGTCAAAATATGTTACATCAAATCGCCTGTTACAGCATGGTATAAATGCCAAAAAGAATCATCATGGAATTGACCGACAGTTCTCTTGGCCAACAGATGCCAAGGAGTATCGAGCCTATGTAACCAAAGAGAATATTGTTATCAAAGTATATTCAGCAGATATTTTATCTGCACCGGTTGAATGTATTGTAAATGCTGCCAATGTCAACTTAGCACATGGTGCAGGCCTGGCAAGAGCTATAGCAAAGGCTGCTGGAAATGACCTTATAGAAGAAGGCAATGATTATGTGGCACGTAATGGCAAACTCAAAGTAGGAGATGTTTGTGCTACAAGTGCCGGAAGAATGGCATACAAATATGTTATCCATGCTGTTGGACCCTGTTGGGAATATTATAAACCCCACTCGATGGTAGGTTACTGGAGTATTTGGAATACTGGAGTCAGAATCGCAGAATTATTGTCTTGTCAACATTCTGCCAACAGTTGTCTTGTGTCTTCCTCAAAAGGCATAGGATCGTTGTCTAATAATCATTCTATCCATCTGATTACCTTGTCAATGTAACTCTTCATCACATTTGGAAATGTCTTAGTACATGTTTGTATAATTGGTCTTATTCTAATTGGACACCGTTTCATGAATTTATTATTTGCCTGTGGCTATTTTGATTCGGACAATTCAAGGAACAGTGAAGACAATGGGTATTCCATCCACCTTTGCTTCAATAGCATCAGCATTGACTTTCACTTTCAGTTAATATTTTAAAGTGCTACTCTATATCGTCAGTACTAATTATGATATTGCTGTCATTTTAACAGAATTACACCAGTGTTTATATTGTATATATGCTGATCTCAAGAAAACTGTACATAATGAAAGTACATAATTATAAGTTTATGTACAAATGTAAGCTGTATTTTGTAGAAAGATGTGGAGAAATGCGAGGTTGATTTATGTAATGCTGTGACAAACAGTTTGTCAGTGGCAGAACACAATATGGTACAAACACTTGCAGTTCCTTCATTGAGTTCAGGTATGATATTTGACTTATGTGTACATGTTTGCTCTCTTTCCTGCTCTCTCTTACAATACTGTTGACATCACTTGATCGGTGTATGCTACCCCCCCCACACCCCGTTCCCACCCGTTCAATTGTGTGTGATTTACGTTTATTTATCGTCGCTACCGGTTGCCCATATGAGCGACGCCTCCTGAAGAGATTAGTCATTTTAGATTTTGGAGGATAGTGCATGATACAGACAGAGATCCATTCCAGAATCTCCTCTGGTTCTTTTACGTGCACGGTGTAAAGCACCGACACGAGACCTCGGTTTAACGTGCCATCTGAAAGACTGATAATTTTATTAGGGTCAGACGGGGGATCGAACCTGCGATCCCTGGATTACCAGTCCAGCGTGTTACCACTGGACTACAGATCCGTCTGTGCCACCCGTTCAACAAATTCTCTTTAGCATAAAATGTTGATGCCGTAGAAATGAGAAGTGATTGAAATAACTGTTTTTCAAGTTTCACAGTAAATATGAGTTATTGTATCATGTTACGTGTATACAGATCGCACATGAACTGTACAGTAATACATTAACCCATTCATACCGAGTAACTGACATGAACTGTACAGTAATACATTAACCCATTCATACCGAGTAACTGACATGGACTGGACAGTAATACATTAACCCATTCATACCGAGTAACTGACATGGACTGGACAGTAATACATTAACCCATTCATACCGAGTAACTGACATGGACTGGACAGTAATATATTAAGCCATTCATACCGAGTAACTGACATGAACTGTACAGTAATACATTAACCCATTCATACCGAGTAACTGACATGGACTGGACAGTAATACATTAACCCATTCATACCGAGTAACTGACATGAACTGGACAGTAATACATTAACCCATTCTTACCGAGTAACTGACATGAACTGGACAGTAATACATTAACCCATTCATACCGAGTAACTGACATGGACTGGACAGTAATACATTAAGCCATTCATACCGAGTAACTGACATGAACTGGACAGTAATACATTAACCCATTCATACCGAGTAACTGACATGAACTGGACAGTAATACATTAACCCATTCATACCGAGTAACTGACATGAACTGGACAGTAATACATTAAGCCATTCATACCGAGTAACTGACATGAACTGGACAGTAATACATTAACCCATTCATACCGAGTAACTGACATGAACTGGACAGTAATACATTAACCCATTCATACCGAGTAACTGACATGAACTGGAC
>CM026402.1:75868185-75924012 GCA_014843695.1 Archivesica marissinica | reverse complement strand
TGGTGGTCTTTATGTGACAGCTTCACAGTGCATCTTCTTTGTGAAACATAAAAACGCTAAATTGTTACATTTTGCTTCTACTGGGTTTATGCTAGAAAGAAATGTATACATTACACATGTACACAATTATTTGATTACTAACTTTGGTATGTCACTACAAGTGAATGGCAAAAAGGGAGATAATTACTAATATATCTCATGGAAAATACAAAACTGTGGATGGGTTCTTTTGAGGGCATTGTTATTACTACATTATATGTGAACATACTGCATAGAAGCACACTGACTGAATATACAGAAAAGGTCTTATTAAACAAGTTAAAACACATATTCTATGGTGAATATATTGGTAGGATTGTAAAATGTCTTTTCATTATTCAAGTTTAACAGTATAATTTCTTCCATGTTCACCTACCTGTTGTACAGGTTTTGTACCAACTTGGTTGAGGTTGCTGAAATAATGTTACTTACCAAATGCAGCTTCATTCCTACCATTGATGCATGAGAAGAAATTGTTCCAACATAATGTGACCCAGGTTACAGTTCGATAAACTTAGTAGTGGTTGCTGTATGAAAACGTGATGCAAGTACATGTCATTTTGCTAAATAATAATTTAATACCTTATTGTAAATCTTGGAAAGTCAAACAACCATTCTCAAAGTCCTCATGAAGTTTATTGATTAGCTGTGGACTAGACTCTCCATAGTATAAAATCTCATACACAGCATCCTCATCACCGTCTTTTCCTTTAAGAAAGTAAACAATTGCTCAAATAAATATTATTAACAAGTGAAATGTTGATGGACAGAATAACAAAAAAATTATGATAATTCACAAACTTGACCGTGACTTATGTGAAGAAAGAATAATTGAAAAAAGGATGGTACGGTGGGCCTTGACCACAAGTCAACATGAAGTTTATCTGTGCAAAACTATGGTGACAACAAATATAAGAAAAGCAATTATAGAAATGTTACCAGTATTGCAAAATTATATTTTTTTAATGTAAAGACATTGAAATGATGCCATCGCACGGTGCTGAAAGATTGTATGAGCCAATGGGCCCTTGGAAAAGGGAGCACACATGTTTTGTTACCCGCTAACAACATCCTGAACCAACCTTTGAACCATTTGTCTGTTCGTTTTCTGTTTACTTCAAATTCATTGCAAGATCTCACCTCCAACAAACTTGTTTTCCTCCTCCTATACTACGGTGCTATTACATGGTGAAGTTGATGGCCCTGAAACACACTGATCACGTGTAGTTGATGCAGCGCTGGATGGTCCAGGTATACACTTGTCTAGTGTAATTGTTGTCTGCAAAATGAAACATTGAATTTCATAATGATTTCAACATAATGCCAAATTGTGTACTAGGAAATGAAAAGTGATGAAACATAATCCGACAAGAAGAGACTAATTCAAACTATTGAACAATTACGTGTTAAGACCTTTTTTAAAAAAAAGGGATATGACCATTGCATCTGTCGTTCGATCTTTCTTGCAAGCACAATTATATATTACCACATAGAACCGATACTCAAAGCAATCGCCAATAATGCATACAGTGACACACTAGTAGTGAAACAAACAGGTCGGTGGTGAAAGATGTACACTGTTAACCCATTGCATGCTAGCAGCAGATAAAAGCACATTTGCAGGCAATGGGTTAAAAATGATCAAGGTATAAACTCATGATGTATGCATGGTAGCATACATGAATAAGCCAATATATCCATTGGAGAAAGGGTTAATATTGTCAAATAAACTGAATAATTAAGGTTTTTATAATTTGTAAATATGTTTCTAAATAAGTACATTATCAGGTCTGGTCTTTTGTTTCTTCCTCAGCTTCTTTCGTATACACAATGTGATTTCGGGCCTCCCTTTGAACTGTAATGAAACAAACATACTGCCAATAATATCACCATAGAGTTCATTCCTTACATGTAGGTGCTATAACACCCGACTGTAAAGTTAAAGTTACATGATAGGTTTGATGGTTCAACGCAGAAAGAAATGTGTATTATCAATGTACAAATTGGATGCTATGGAACGGAAATCACTTTGTAAATTACATCCCTTTTTATTATTTATTTGCATTATCTTACTTAACTTTACTCACCACTTGGGGTAAATTTGCATCTTACAAATGTAAATATTTCATATGAATATAATTATGGGAAGGGAGGACATTCTAGTTGTTGTCAGTAATAGTACATACATGTACATGTCTATGTAACGAGATATATAATACATGTCTACTATATGTAAGAATATTACAAATACACAACAGGTATATTTTGTCTTCAATAAGTGTACATATAATTATATGAAATAAAACAATTACCCAAGGTGCTTTAGGCTGTCGTATTCCTGAGTAGGTACCATATCTAGGTACAGCCAACTCTGGTAGTAGAAAGGTTCTATAAAAGCACTCTAACTTTGGAACCATTACATTGTTCCATAATTCTGTGTTTCTATATATGCGTTCAATGAATATGTCATAGGGGTCAGTTCTTCTTAACACAAAATCACACCATTCCATTTCAAATATATTTAAATGCCCTTGTATTTGGTAGTATATTTCATGATTTCTTTTCAGTGATAATTTGTCACTATTTATTTCCAGACAGAAATTAGCAATTTTATGTACTGCTTTTGCAATACTACATGTATTATTTTGTAGAAAATTCTTTATTTCTAGGAGTCCTTTTCCTTCCTTGTCAGTTGTCACTAGTCCATCAGTTGATGCCGCCAAATAATTATGTTTCTGTGATACTCTCAAGCCAGTCTTTATTACATCAACATTTCTTTTAATGTTCTTGTATTCAATTATTGTGTTCGCCTCTTGTGCCAGACCACGGATAGTGTTTATGTTTCCTTTGAATGTTCCATACAAAATACTTTTAACCAGATTTGATGAGATGTTATTGGGTCACTTTCCCAAAGTATGAGCTAGTCAATCTCTTTTTTCTTTCTTTTACCCACAATTCACTCCATCCTTGGTCAATAGAGGCTTTTTCTAATTTGTCACATTCTACTTTTGATAGTTTTACAACACCTTCAAGATAGTCACTGCATTTGGATGTTAACTTTTGAGGGGAAATGTCTGGAGAGTCGTCTAGTGACTGCCATAATGAAGCTTAGGTCTCTTTGTGTTGGATTCTTTCAAGCTTTCACGTTTTCGCTTCCTTCTCACGGTCTTACATTCAGGCTTGGCTTTGTAACGAGCATTGGCTGCTGTCAGTATGACTTGTTTTCTGACACCCTGGAGGAAGTGTGTTCCTGCTTGGGTAGATGTAGCTCTGGCAAATGTTACCGGTGACCAGGTGACACCTAAGTTTTTTCGCAATGCACCACCATAGCACCTGGCATTCCATGAACCACGACCACATCTATTGACAAACTTCCCGCCATCAAACTTTGCTCTGATGGACATCCAGCTTTCGCAAAGATTGGTAGTAAAGTTGCCAATTAGGCGGTCACTTTTATTAGCAAGTCGACCAAGAATCACTTGCACATCTCTGACCAGTTCCTTTATTTCCTCTTTCTTAATTTCATTTCTTGTCGCTTCTCTTGAGAATTCCATTTCTTTGTGTGTTGGTAATTTCCAGAATTGATATTGTTTTTCAAAAATACTGTCAAATGATTGTTCATCACTATCATACATATCATCATCAGCAGCACTATTATCTTGATCAGTACATGTATCTTTTCTTTTTTTACAAAAATTACTACAATATTCATGAAATCCCAATACGTGATATATGGAATTTATGATGTCCTTTTTCAACTGTTTTGAATTTTTATCTAATGTTCTCATCCTAACAGCACATCGTACAGCCGTTGTCAATTTCACCCTATTCAGTTTTGTTAGTTTTCCCTTTCCCTTATGCTGGGGCTTTTCGTCAACAAGTTTTTCCAAACTTGAACGCAAGCATTTACATGCATGATTGGCACACTCTAATTTGCTTATGTGCCTACCCCAAGGTACCTGTTCCTGAAGTGTGGTGAACACCGAGCTATCACCGTCTGCTATGAGTCGTGTGTATCGTACACCATGGACTGCCTCAGCTTCTAAGAAGCCAGATAATATAATGTCTGACTCCATAGCTTGAGAACTGTCAGACCAGTTTTTATAACAAGTATGTTTATTTGGTTCTACCCCGATCTTTTGGGCTCTGGCACAAAGTGACAAATTTGTTTCTACACCGTAAACACAGAATTTTTGGTTCACGCCACAAAGATAACGGCGACACCACCAAGTGCATTATATGTGTGCTTGTGTGTACGCTTCGACCAACCCCCATCACAAATCACAGTTATGGCTGGCATACCTTCACACAGTTCATCCCTCTCTATTGCAAGCCTTCTCTCCTCTGCTCCAGCCTTTGCCATCTCTTCTTTTAACACCTCCCCCCACCATTCACCAATATTATCCTCCAATGAGGTGAACATTCCGTCCCTCATTGTCGGGATGTCCATGGTATGGAGTTGCTCATTTAGGTCTGAAGAACCTCCTCCACTGGCCATGGTACCCCATACAGCACGAATGTTAATGTCATACAACCCGTTTTCATTCCTATGACTTGTATGCAAAAAGAAATCCTTGTTACAGCCGATACATTTCAGGATCATGACACTGAACAATCCAGTTTGTCGTTTTTCACCTTTCAGTGTCACTACAGGGTGTCCATTGGCTGCGAGTACCTGAGCTTCAGGGCATAAACATGTATGAGTTGTTACTGCGACAATACTATCTTGAACCATACCCATATTCATTATTCTGTAACCAGTGACTGGCTTGTGAGTACTTGCCAATTTATATCGCAAGGAAGGACCAAGTCTGAATAACTTTGATTGGCAGAATTTGATTATTGGAATCTTTTGAAGTACTAATTTGAGTTCTTGACATTTAACTATTTTATATGGTTCGTATTTCATGGTTGTCTTTTTCCTGTACAATTCTACCTTTTCAGCTTGTATGCAAGTAAGAACAGCAGCTTTCAATTTGGTTCGCCAGCTATGCAGACCACACTTTTGACCAAACAGTCTCTTTCTAATAGTTCTTTTATATTGGTTATGAAGACCCATATTTGTAATTTTCTACTATAAATGTATCAGTTTATTATAATACTACAATTTTCTATACAATGGCATTCAGAAATATATAATGGTTCACACAAATGGACATTTGACCAGTATGTTCCTCCGTACTGTACAATATTTCTTTACAATTACACGTGTTGCACGTGTTATAATTAGGTCATGTAGTGACCCATGTTGTGATCATGTACATGCGGTAATTGTAGAAATTTAAAATACAAACTACTCACTCAATATTGTCCGATCAACTGTTTCAAATATACACATTGATAAATTATTACAAAGTTATTTAAAATGATGAATATACATCTTCCTAGTAACTTACCCGCTGAAGCTATTCGAATAATTCTAAACAATATTTACTTCGTTCCGTTTAGTAATTTTGTGTCGGAAGTAGCCGAATATCGTCACCGGATGTTATTACTCTCGCGAAATAATACTTTTTTTTATTATTTGAAGCTTACATAAGAAAAATAGCATATTTTTGATGAAATGTGCAAACATATTTATTAAAATAACACATGTAATACTATAACAAATGAAATAAATGGGAACATATATTTTGGCGTAAGGATATCGTTCGATGTTCATTTCCGTTACTCTCTTCCGGTTAAAAACAAAACTTATAGCGTTGCGATTTCAGGAGAATTCAGACGTAACAAAAGCGCAGAGACGGGGTGAAATTGTCTTGACACAACATAGGGAGAGGCTATGAGAAAGAGACGAGCTAAGGCAGAACCCTTATCTCTCTGCAGTTTGGTCCTTACTGACCATCGTTCACCACGTGTGCTCCGATCTGTCCGACCCGTTTTGATTGCGGTAGGAATTTCCATGACAGTTTCCATAAATTGAGATAACATCAATTGTTTAAAATCAATCGTAATTTTGTTTTTAACCGGAAGAGAGTAACGGAAATGAACATCGAACGATATCCTTACGCCAAAATATATGTTCCCATTTATTTCATTTGTTATAGTATTACATGTGTTATTTTAATAGATATGTTTGCACATTTCATCAAAAATATGCTATTTTTCTTATGTAAGCTTCAAATAATAAAAAAAAGTATTATTTCGCGAGAGTAATAACATCCGGTGACGATATTCGGCTACTTCCGACACAAAATTACTAAACGGAACGAAGTAAATATTGTTTAGAATTATTCGAATAGCTTCAGCGGGTAAGTTACTAGGAAGATGTATATTCATCATTTTAAATAACTTAGTAATAATTTATCAATGTGTATATTTGAAACAGTTGATCGGACAATATTGAGTAGTTTGTATTTTAAATTTCTACAATTACCTCATGTACATGATCACAACATGGGTCACTACATGACCTAATTATAACACGTGCAACACGTGTAATTGTAAAGAAATATAGTACAGTACGGAGGAACATACTGGTCAAATGTCCATTTGTGTGAACCATTATATATTTCTGAATGCCATTGTATAGAAAATTGTAGTATTATAATAAACTGATACATTTATAGTAGAAAATTACAAATATGGGTCTTCATAACCAATATAAAAGAACTATTAGAAAGAGACCGTTTGGTCAAAAGTGTGGTCTGCATAGCTGGCGAACCAAATTGAAAACTGCTGTTCTTACTTGCATACAAGCTGAAAAGGTAGAATTATACAGGAAAAAGACGACCATGAAATACGAACCATATAAAATAGTTAAATGTCAAGAACTCGAATTAGTACTTCAAAAGATTCCAATAATCAAATTCTGCCAATCAAAGTTATTCAGACTTGGTCCTTCCTTGCGATATAAATTGGCAAGTACTCGCAAGCCAGTCACTGGTTACAGAATAATGAATATGGGTATGGTTAAAGATAGTATTGTCGCAGTAACAACTCATACATGTTTATGCCCTGAAGCTCAGGTACTCGCAGCCAATGGACACCCTGTAGTGATACTGAAAGGTGAAAAACGACAAACTGGATTATTCAGTGTCATGATCCTGAAATGTATCGGCTGTAACAAGGATTTCTTTTTGTATACAAGTCATAGGAATGAAAACGGGTTGTATGACATTAACATTCGTGCTGTATGGGGTACCATGGCCAGTGGAGGAGGTGCTTCAGACCTAAATGAGCAACTCCATACCATGGACATCCCGACAATGAGGGACGGAATGTTCACCTCATTGGAGGATAATATTGGTGAATGGTGGGGGGAGGTGTTAAAAGAAGAGATGGCAAAGGCTGGAGCAGAGGAGAGAAGGCTTGCAATAGAGAGGGATGAACTGTGTGAAGGTATGTATGCCAGCCATAACTGTGATTTGTGATGGGGGTTGGTCGAAGCGTACACACAAGCACACATATAATGCACTTGGTGGTGTCGCCGTTATCTTTGGGGCTGAAACCAAAAAATTACTGTTTATCGGTGTAAGAAACAAAATGTGTACACTTTGTGCCAGAGCCCAAAAGATCGGGGTAGAACCAAATAAACATACTTGTTATAAAAACTGGTCTGACAGTTCTCAAGCTATGGAGTCAGACATTATATTATCTGGCTTCTTAGAAGCCGAGGCAGTCCATGGTGTACGATACACATGACTCATAGCAGATGGTGATAGCTCGGTGTTCACCACACTTCAGGAACAGGTACCTTGGGGTAGGCACATAAGCAAATTAGAGTGTGCCAATCATGCATGTAAAT
The DNA here is from genome assembly GCA_014843695.1 of Archivesica marissinica. Classification (NCBI taxonomy): domain Eukaryota; kingdom Metazoa; phylum Mollusca; class Bivalvia; order Venerida; family Vesicomyidae; genus Archivesica; species Archivesica marissinica. Next base: position 75,916,226 of record CM026402.1, on the reverse strand, counting down.
GCTTGCGTTCAAGTTTGGAAAAACTTGTTGAAGAAAAGCCCCAGCATAAGGGAAAACTAACAAAACTGAATAGGGTGAAATTGACAACGGCTGTACGATGTGCTGTTAGGATGAGAACATTAGATAACAATTCAAAACGGTTGAAAAAGGACATCATAAATTCCATATATCACGTATTGGGATTTCATGAATATTGTAGTAATTTTTGTAAAAAAAGAAAAGATACATGTACTGATCAAGATAATAGTGATGATGATGATATGTATGATAGTGATGAACAATCATTTGACAGTATTTTTGAAAAACAATATCAATTCTGGAAATTACCAACACACAAAGAAATGGAATTCTCAAGAGAAGCGACAAGAAATGAAATTAAGAAAGAGGAAATAAAGGAACTGGTCAGAGATGTGCAAGTGATTCTTGGTCGACTTGCTAATAAAAGTGACCGCCTAATTGGCAACTTTACTACCAATCTTTGCGAAAGCTGGATGTCCATCAGAGCAAAGTTTGACGGCGGGAAGTTTGTCAATAGATGTGGTCGTGGATCATGGAATGCCAGGTGCTATGGTGGTGCATTGCGAAAAAACTTAGGTGTCACCTGGTCACCGGTAACATTTGCCAGAGTTACATCTACCCAAGCAGGAACACACTTCCTCCAGGGTGTCAGAAAACAAGCCATACTGACAGCAGCCAATGCTCGTTACAAAGCCAAGCCTGAAAGTAAGACCGTGAGAAGGAAGCGAAAACTTGAAAGCTTGAAACAATCCAACACAAAGAGAGCTAAGCTTCATTATGGCAGTCAACTAGACGACTCTCCGGACATTGCCCCGCAAAATTTAACATCCAAATGCAGTGACTATCTTGAAGGTGTTGTAAAACTATCAAAAGTAGAATGTGACAAATTAGAAAAAGCCTCTATTGACCAAGGAAGGAGTGAATTGTGGGTAAAAGAAAGAAAAAAAGAGATTGACTAGCTCATACTTTGGGAAAGTGATGAATAGGCGACCCAATAACATCTCATCAAATCTGGTTAAAAATATTTTGTATGGAACATTCAAAGGAAACATAAACACTATCCGTGGTCTGGCACAAGAGGCGAACACAATAATTGAATACAAGAACATTAAAAGAAATGTTGATGTAATAAAAACTGGCTTGAGAGTATCACAGAAACATAATTTTTTGGCGGCATCAACTGATGGACTAGTGACAACTGACAAGGAAGGAAAAGGACTCCTAGAAATAAAGAATTTTCTACAAAATAATACATGTAGTATTGCACAAGCAGTACATAAAATTGCTAATTTCTGTCTGGAAATAAACAGTGACAAATTATCACTGAAAAGAAATCATGAAATATACTACCAAATACAAGGGCAGTTAAATATATTTGAAATGGAATGGTGTGATTTTGTGTTAAGAAGAACTGACCCCTATGACATATTCATTGAACGCATATATAGAAACACAGAATTATGGAACAATGTAATGGTTCCAAAGTTAGAATGCTTTTATAGAACCTTTCTACTACCAGAGTTGGCTGTACCTAGATATGGTACCTACTCAGGAATACGAGAGCCTAAAGCACCTTGGGTAATTGTTTTATTTCATATAATTATATGTACACTTATTGAAGACAAAATATACCTGTCATGTATTTGTAATATTCTTACATATAGTAGACATGTATTATATATCTCGTTACATAGACATGTACATGTATTTACTATTACTGACAACAACTAGAATGTCCTCCCTTCCCATAATTATATTCATATGAAATATTTACATTTGTAAGATGCACATTTACCCAAGTGGTGAGTAAAGTTAAGTAAGATAATGCAAATAAATAATAAAAAAGGGATGTAATTTACAAAGTTATTTCCGTTCCATAGCATCCAATTTGTACATTGATAATACACAATTATTTCTGCGTTGAACCATCAAACCTATCATGTAACTTTAACTTTACAGTCGGGTGTTATAGCACCTGCATGTAAGGAATGAACTCTATGGTGATATTATTGGCAGTATGTTTGTTTCATTACAGTTCAAAGGGAGGCCCGAAATCACATTGTGTATACGAAAGAAGCTGAGGAAGAAACAGAAGACCAGACCTGATAATGTACTTATTTAGAAACATATTTACAAATTATAAAAACCTTAATTATTCAGTTTATTTGAGAATATTAACCCTTTCTCCAATGGATATGTTGGCTTATTCATGTATGCTACAATGCATACATCATGAGTTTATACCTTGATCATTTTTAACCCATTGCCTGCAAATGTGCTTTTATCTGCTGCTAGCATGCAATGGGTTAACAGTGTACATCTTTCACCACCGACCTGTTTGTTTCACTACTAGTGTGTCACTGTATGCATTATTGGCGATTGCTTTGAGTATCGGTTCTATGTGGTAATATATAATTGTGCTTGCAAGAAAGATCGAACGACAGATGCAATGGTCATATCCCGTTTTTTTTTAAAAAAGGTCTTAACACGTAATTGTTCAATAGTTTGAATTAGTCTCTTCTTGTCGGATTATGTTTCATCACTTCATTTCCTAGTACACAATTTGGCATTGTGTTGAAATCATTATGAAATTCAATGTTTCATTTTGCAGACAACAATTACACTAGACAAGTGTATACCTGGACCATCCAGCGCTGCATCAACTACACATGATCAGTGTGTTGCAGGGCCATCCAACTTTCAACCATGTAATATCAACCGTAGTAGGAGGAGGAGGAAAACAAAGTTTGTTGGCAGGGAGATATTGCATGAATTTGAAGTAAACAAGAAAACGAAACAGACAAAATGGTTCAAAGGATTGGTTCAGGATGTTGTTACGGGTAACAAAACATGTTTGCTCCCTTTTCCAAGGGCCCATATGGCTAATACAATCTTTCAGCACCGTGCGATGGCATCATTAAATGTCTTTACATGTAATAAAAATATAATTTTGCAATAGCTGGTAACATTTCTATAATTGCTTTTCTTATATTTGTTGTCACCATAGTTTTGCACAGATAAACTTCATGTTGACTTGTGGTCAAGGCCCACCGTACCATCCTTTTTTCAATTATTCTTTCTTCACATAAGTCACGGTCAAGTTTGTGAATTATCATAATTTTTTTGTTATTCTGTCCATCAACATTTCACTTGTTAATAATATTTATTTGAGCAATTGTTTACTTTCTTAAAGGAAAAGACGGTGATGAGGATGCTGTGTATGAGATTTTATACTATGGAGAGTCTAGTCCACAGCTAATCAGTAAACTTCATGAGGACTTTGAGAATGGTTGTTTGACTTTCCAAGATTTACAATAAGGTATTAAATTATTATTTAGCAAAATGACATGTACTTGCATCACGTTTTCATACAGCAACCACTACTAAGTTTATCGAACTGTAACCTGGGTCACATTATGTTGGAACAATTTCTTCTCATGCATCAATGGTAGGAATGAAGCTGCATTTGGTAAGTAACATTATTTCAGCAACCTCAACCAAGTTGGTACAAAACCTGTACAACAGGTAGGTGAACATGGAAGAAATTATACTGTTAAACTTGAATAATGAAAAGACATTTTACAATCCTACCAATATATTCACCATAGAATATGTGTTTTAACTTGTTTAATAAGACCTTTTCTGTATATTCAGTCAGTGTGCTTCTATGCAGTATGTTCACCTATAATGTAGTAATAATAATGCCCTCAAAAGAACCCATCCACAGTTTTGTATTTTCCATGAGATATATTAGTAATTATCTCCCTTTTTGCCATTCACTTGTAGTGACATACCAAAGTTAGTAATCAAATAATTGTGTACATGTGTAATGTATACATTTCTTTCTAGCATAAACCCAGTAGAAGCAAAATGTAACAATTTAGCGTTTTTATGTTTCACAAAGAAGATGCACTGTGAAGCTGTCACATAAAGACCACCATACTTTTCACATGCACTACTTTTGTAAACACTGAAAATGATAGATTATTGGATTTTTTTAAATGATCAGTGCTCTTTTATATCATGTATCAGCACAAGAAACTGTCCTATATACCCTTGTACTATACTTGAACTACAATTGTGTGTTTTTTTAATACAGGTCGTTGTGTCCTTCTGTGTGTTGAGACGCCCAACAGAAACATCACATTAGGAGGTAAAATATGCATTTTATATCCTTTCTTAACAAATTTAAGAACTTATAACTATTTCAATCATTGCGTAATATTGTCTTTTATGTTTTATGAAGACAATAATTTTCCAAAAGCTGTTAGAATAAAAAATAAAATTAACCAATGCCCCACCCACTATTCACCAATTCGAAAAGATATAGCCCCTTAAAGCAACATTACATCACAAAAGCCCCAAAATGCATTTCTTTGAATATAATTAGCAGTGCTACCATTAATTCTTCGATAAAAAACCGAACACTAAGCTTTCAATCTATAAACATTGTTTTTCGGTCAAAATACTTCGGTCAAAGTAGGATTTCATATAACGGGCAGCCGTGCTCCTGAATTGACATTTGTTATTATTGGAGTCTATGCAAAACCTGTGATACTGTTGTTTTTTGACATAATTTAAATCAGATTAGTCTATAAATAAATATGCATAGGCACATTCAGGGCTGTACAAATCCTATCGCCCGACGCCCGGGACAAGTCGAAAATTACGGCGGACAAGTGGCTAATTTCAAAACGTTAGTCCCGGACAAGTGCCTTTTTCAAAAATCATAATAATCTGTTTTGACAGAAAATCTAAAAAAACCCAGAAAATCTAATAAAAAACCCGGCTCTATTTACTTTCGCCAAAAAACGGATGAATTACCGCGGTAGAAATCCAATGAAACACCGTGTACGCGTGTTGTGAGATCACGTGATCACACATATGCCGATTGCGAATGTAAACAATGCGATGAACTGTGAAAACACTCGCTAATTTAAAGATTAAGAGTGGACATACATAATAGATGAATGAGGCCTGATTGGGTTGATTTGTTATGATGGACGCGTGCTACAAACGTGGGCAATTAATGTGGCCTGATTACCATTACAGACTGCAAACACTGATTGATATTCGCCGATACATGCGTCAATTCTGTATTTTTTGCCGAGGCGCAGAAAACGTCACTATTTTTAAAGAGGTAAGTTGTGTTTTTTAATTTCATGATATAATTAGAGCAATTAAAGTTCAAGATCAGCCAACCGTTATGATTTACTCAATTTTATATAGAAATATACTGTAAATAACGGTAAGCCTTTTTTCTCAACCACCCAACTGAATAATGACGTCAAACACGCGTTTTGACCCTAACCCTGGGCGGAGCAAGTGATGAAGGCATTCTTTATGCGTGGTTGATACTATATTCTGATCGGCTGGTTGAGATAAAGATTTTACGGTAAATAACTATCGGACTCACTCTGCACATTTCGTCCATATTAATTATTCTATTAAACTGCGCTGCCGTGTTAAGATCAATATGAGTTTACTTAAATTCTTTAGTTCTAAACGGAAAAATGAAGATGAAAGTGGGGAGGCTAAAAAGAACACACTGAGTATTGAATCAGTACACTCACTGATGATTCCATTTTGAATTCATAATTATGTAGTGATATGCATGTATATTTGCAGGTTCCAGAACTTCAACGAGAAACCACTGAAGTCCTTCCAGGCCCTGGACTACAGGTCCGTCCCAAGTGAGCGACATCAGCTGGCCAGCCACGGAAAAGAAGATCTACAGGACATCCTGAACCATATGATGGCTGTGTTCCCTGAGGCTAGTCACAGCCAGATTCAGACGGAGTATGTGCAGTTGAAGATGCTTATGAGGCAACAGCAGCAGAGCAGTGAGGTGCCTGTTAGTGAGGTGTACGCCAGACTATTAAGGACCAGCCCGAGTGCCATTAAGTGAACTGAAGAGAACTGGGCCTTCTCTGCAAGACTTTGATGCTGAAGGCCACCAGGCAGTGGCTTGCCTGTGGCAAAGGCGGTCGTCATGTCCACGGGCATAAGTGTTAAGAAATGTGTGTGACCGATGTTGTAAATAATTATTATTAGTTTATGTGTAATAATGATTCTTTATTTATTTAGATAATTTATGTAAATAAGAGTAAAAACTGAATTACATCATCATCATGATCTTGTCTCTGTCTCAATTAGCCTATACGTAAAGATACATATGATATCACATTTTTAATTGCTGTTTTGGCAAAATATTATTGGACAAGTGGCATCCTGGTCAGGACAAGTGACTTTTTGAAAGTCACTTGTCCTGGACAAGTGGCCTTGAAAAATATTTGTACAGCCCTAACATTTGTGAGATATAACAGTCAATCTGTATCATAAATTGTGTTATTTGAGATACACGCATTGTATTGTGCATGGATATTGACACTATTTACATTATTTTGTTTTATCAATAAACGTATACAACACTCGTGGTGTCCGTGGTCCAGTGGTAGAGCGTCGGATTTGGAATCGAACGGTCCCGGGTTTGATACTTGGTCGGGCCACATATGTAGTGTCATTCTGCAAGGCACCTCACACTCATTGCTTAGTACTGGTTAACCACTTCTGTCGGCTAAGCCTGCCCAGGAAAACATGTCTATGACCCTTCAAGGGGTTTGACATTAATGGAACATACATACTAAACTTGTTTATTAGTTAAAATACTCAGTTTTTTATGCATTATTTGTGAAAAAATGATAATAGATTTTATTCTGTAGAAATTTGCATTTTCACCGATGTAGATTCTATTTAAATATGTAGTAATGTACTAGGTAGGCTGTCCGATTAGTGCAGTGGTTAGCGCGCTCACTTCTCACCAATGCAACCTGGGTTCGATCCTCGGACCGGGAAGTATGTGAGATGGTACGGTGGTCGCCAGATCGGACAGGTGGGTTTTCTCCGGGTACTCCGGTTTCTTCCCACACGAATAACCACATACGCGTGATTAATATAAGTTGTTAGAACTTGATTAGCAATCGTTGTAAAATAAATAAAGTTTAAACTTTACTATGTAGTATGATAGCCGATACATTTGTTTTATTAGAATCCTCCATGCAGTCTGTATGAGATTACGGTAACCAAGGACAATCATGGCTACAAGTGTACAGAGAAAACCAAACACCTGGAGACATGCAGGACGATATACAGTGACTGTTCAAACAGATGAGCATCCGCTGTCAGAATCTGTAGCCGTCTTACGCTGTTTTGAAACAGATAAACGTGTTGGTAAGACTTACCTTGCTTATCCTTTGATGAACAGGCTTAGTAGGATTCTAGTAACTGCGTTGTGCAAGCAGGAAATACACACCAAGTTGCCATTCTCAAGCATGTGTGTGTTATATAGAGGAAGATGTCAAGTATGTGTGTTATATAGAGGAAGGTGTCAAGTATGTGTGTTATATAGAGGAAGATGTCAAGTATGTGTGTTATATAGAGGAAGGTGTCAAGTATGTATGTGTTATATAGAGGAAGGTGTCAAGCATGTGTGTGTTATATAGAGGAAAATGTCAAGAATGTGTGTTATATAGAGGAAGCCGTCAAGTATGTGTGTTATATAGAGGAAGGTGTCAAGTATGTGTGTTATATAGAGGAAGATGTCAAGTATGTGTGTTATATAGAGGAAGGTGTCAAGTATGTGTGTGTTATATAAAGGAAGGTATCAAGCATGTGTGTGTTATGTAGAGGAAGGTGTCAAGTATGTGTGTTATATAGAGGAAGATGTCAAGCATGTGTGTGTTATATAGAGGAAGGTGTGACGTATGTGTTTTATATAGAGGAGGGTGTCAAGCATGTGTGTGTTATATAGAGGAAGGTGTCAAGCATGTGTGTTTATATAGAGGAAGGTGTGAAGTATGTGTGTTATAAAGAGGAAGGTGTCAAGTATGTGTGTTATATAGAGGAAGGTGTCAAGTATGTGTGTGTTATATAGAGGAAGGTGTCAAGTATGTGTGTTATATAGAGGAAGGTGTCAAGTATGTGTGTTATATAGAGGAAGGTGTCAAGTATGTGTTATATAGAGGAAGGTGTCAAGTATGTGTGTTATATAGAGGAAGGTGTCAAGCATGTGTGTTATATAGAGGAAGGTGTCAAGCATGTGTGTTATATAGAGGAAGGTGTCAAGTATGTGTGTTATATAGAGGAAGGTGTCAAGTATGTGTGTTATATAGAGGATGGTGTAAAGTATGTGTGTTATATAGAGGAAGGTGTCAAGTATGTGTGTTATACAGAGGAATGTATCAAGCATGTATGTTATATAGAGGAAGGTGTCAAGTATGTGTGTTATATAGAGGAAGGTGTCAAGTATGTGTGTTATATAGAGGAGGGTGTTTAATGGTAGGAGTTTAGTAACTGTCATATGGACGTTATCTATTGATGAGATGTGACTGTCATATGGAGATGTCTGTGAGATATGACTGTCATATGGAGATGTCTGTGAGATATGACTGTCATATGGAGATGTCTGTGAGATATGACTGTCATATGGAGGCGTCTGTGAGATATGGCTGTCATATGAAGATGTCTGTGAGATATGATTGTCATATGAAGACGTCTGTGAGATATGACTGTCATATGAAGGCGTCTGTGAGATATGATTGTCATATGGAGATGTCTGTGAGATATGACTGTCATATGAAGGCGTCTGTGAGATATGACTGTCATATGAAGGCGTCTGTGAGATATGACTGTCATATGAAGGCATCTGTGAGATATGACTGTCATATGTAGATGTTTGTGAGATATGGCTGGCCTGTTTCACACACATTATATACTTCATTTTTAGATTTGAAGTCAATGGTGGAAAAAGGCATATACAATGTGATGTTCCCAGTTCCAATCTTCGAAGTAAGCCAGTCGCAAGATAAGCTGAAGGAAACCTTCAGGAAACTCATGCAATATGTGTCTGACATACAAAAACACAGTATCGTAATTTCACTGGATAGTGTAAAATCTTGGACCAAAAGGGATTTTTGCAGCACTGTATTGACTGAGTTTCTACAGAATGTCACAGGAGCAGTTCAACGTGAGCATGAAATAGTGTTAACATTTTGTACAACAGGAAGTCACTCTTTTAATGAAGCCGTGAAAGTCTGTGAAAAGAAAATGGCTCTGAAAAGTAAGTACTAATTGCTATCAGTATTATATACCTGACACATGCATTGATATAATGATCTGTATATACCTGACACATGCATTGATATAATGATCTGTATATACCTGACACATGCATTGATATAATGATCTGTATATACCTGACACATGCATTGATATAATGATGTGTATATACCTGACACATGCATTGATATAATGATCTGTATATACCTGACACATACATTGATATAATGATGTGTATATACCTGATACATGCATTGATATAATGATGTGTATATACCTGACACATGCATTGATATAATGATGTGTATATACCTGACACATGCATTGATATAATGATCTGTATACACCTGACACATGCATTGATATAATGATCTGTATATACCTGACACATGCATTGATATAATGATCTGTTGTGCTTCTAAATGAACGAGAGGGCACATCATTATGGAATAGGCCATGGATATATATGTTATATAAACATTCTGAGAACATTTGTTTTAATCAGTGTATTTCATGGTGTGAACATTGCCATCTTCACATTCACTCATTGCCATCGTCACATTCACTCATTGCCAACATCACATTCACTCATTGCCAACATCACATTCACTCATTGCCAACATCACATTCACTCATTGCCAACATCACATTCACTCATTGCCATTGTCACATTCACTCATTGCCATCGTCACATTCTTCACACATTGCCAAAATATCACATTCACTTATTGCCAACATCACATTCAGTCATTGCCAACATCTTATTCTTCATACATTGCCAACATCACATTTACTCATTGCCAGTTGCCAATATCACATTCATTAATTTGCAACATTACATCCTTCACACATTGCCAACATCACATTCGCTCATTGCTAACATCGCATTAACTCATTGCCAACATTACATTCACTCATTCACTCACTCTCAACATCACATTCACTCATTGCCAATTACCATCATTACATTCATTCATTGCCAACATCATATTCACTCAATGCTATGGATGTGTATTGCCAGTTGTGAATTTACCATTCTCTTTTATTGAGGAAAAGGGTAATTTGAAATTTGCCTCTCTACTCGCCTAGTGTGACTGTGTATTCCCGCCAATGTTATATAAAGTGTCTGTGTGTACTGACAGAATCAGATCATAATGCATATCATTGCTTGTATGTTCTTGTCATACTGATGGCCACACTGATTGGTCTGTATATATTGAAGAATATGTCTATGCCGGGAATATCGAGGACAAACTCTATATATTGAAGAATATGTCTATGCCTGGAATATCGAGGACAAACTGTATATATTGAAGAATATGTCTATGCCTGGATTATCGAGGACAAACTGTATATATTGAAGAATATGTCTATGCCGGGAATATCGAGGACAAACTGTATATATATATTGAAGAATATGTCTACCGTATGCCTGGAATATCGAGGACAAACTGTATATATTGAAATATATGTCTACCGTATGCCTGGAATATCGAGGACAAACTGTATATATTGAAATATATGTCTACCGTATGCCTGGAATATCGAGGACAAACTGTATATATTGAAGAATATGTCTACCGTATGCCTGGAATATCGAGGACAAACTGTATATATTGAAATATATGTCTACCGTATGCCTGGAATATCGAGGACAAACTGTATATATTGAAGAATATGTCTACCGTATGCCTGGAATATCGATGACAAACTCTATATATTGAAGAATATGTCTACCGTATGCCTTGAATATCGAGGACAAAACTTATACTATTTTTACAATGGTCATTATTTATACACTTTTAATACTACTTTTCACAAATGCCGAAGCTGCAAATCGTAAGCTTTTCAAGAGAGCTAAATAACTTTTTCTGAGAAATAAAAGTAAATGGCGCAACTACAAGATCCTGTCAAACACTTGCGTTTATTGATTAGATTATACTAGCTATGAATATGCCAAAGTTACACTGCTTTCAGAGCAAGAACTGAAACAGTTGACAAGTAAATTTTACTACACTATGCCAGATTTTTCACATGCTCATTTTTGTTTGATTTGATTAACAGTCTTTCAGATGTGACGTTAAACCGCGGTCTCGTGTCGGTGCTTTACACCGTGCACGTAAAAGAACCAGAGGAGATCCTGGAACGGGTCTCTGTCTGTATCATTGCACTATCCTCCAAAAATCTAAAATGACTAATCTCTTCAGGAGGCGTCGCTCATATGGGCAACCGGTAACGACGATAGATAAATGTAAAACACATTGATTTGATTGGTCAATCGTACTGACAGTCAGGAAGGAGGAAACTACATGTATACTACTGCAGTTAATGTATTGTGTGGGTGTGGCTTCTGTGACCAGTTGTGTCCATATGTAGAAGTTGCTTGATGCCAGTTGGTACATAGGACAGCAGATATTAACCCATTCAACACCAAGTAACTGACATGGACTGTGCACTATATTTTTAGAATAAATTAATAAGAAAATTACATTTGAACACGATCATTTATCAAAATAGGTAATTTTGTCTAAAAATAGTAATATTACTGGCAAAAAGTGCAGATCCTGATGAGACGGCTCGTCATGTGTCGGCTCATCTGGATCTACACTTTTTGTAAGCCTTGAAAGTGTTAATGTGTTATTATATTTAGCAGAACAAGCTGCAGCGGGAAGCGATGGTGTACATGTTACTGTTGAGGAAGGCTGCCTTGATGATGTAACAGTAAGTGTAAAGAGACATATACTTGTATTACATATACCGTATATTATAATGTTATTAATTAAGTGATTTCATATTGGCTTTCTATTTGGATGAAGCCGGTCATATTGGTACTGAGGGCAAAATCCGAGGTCAAATATGTCCGGCTGAATCCGAATAATAACGTCAATATGATTTTGGCTGTCCAATTAGCGCAGTTGTTAGTGCGCCCGCTTCTCACCAATGAAACCCGGTTCGATCCTCGGACCGGGAAGTATGTGAGATGGTACGATGCTCGCCAGATCGGACAGGTGGGTTTTCTCTGGGTACTCCGGTTTCCTCCCACGTGAATGACCACATTTACGCTTTCAGCCGCGACAACGTGAGTGATTAATATAAGTTGTTAAAACTTGCTTCGCAATCGTTGTAAAATAAATAAAGTTTAATAATAAAAATAAAAAAATATGAAATGGCTTAATTGATAATTATTTTATTAATTGACTATATAATATTTTCAACAGTAACGACAAGTAACAACTAACGGTAAAAAAGCTTGACATATATAGTTGGTAGTTTATGGTAGCCCTACTTTGCACAATCTTATTATTTTTGGTCCATTTTTCTGTTATTGTTCCTGCAAACTGTCAGTTTCTGAAATGTTAATAGCCTTGCACATGATACAATATATCATCCGCTAACAATTTGAGCATCAGCTCACCTTCATCGTCGCTCATCACTACCTGGTCCAAATAGTCGCTCATCACTACCTGGTCCAAATCGTCGCTCATCACTACCTGGTCCAAATCGTCGCTCATCACTACCTGGTCCAAATCGTCAGTCATCACTACCTGGTCCAAATCGTCGCTCATCACTACCTGGTCCAAATTGTCGCTCATCACTACCTGGTCCAAATCATCGCTCATCACTACCTGGTCCAAATCGTCATCATCACTACCTGGTCCAAATCGTCAGTCATCACTACCTGGTCCAAATCGTCAGTCATCACTACCTGGTCCAAATCGTCGCTCATCACTACCTGGTCCAAATAGTCGCTCATCACTACCTGATCCAAATCTTCGCTCATCACTACCTGGTCCAAATTGTCGCTCATCACTACCTGGTCCAAATCGTTGCTCATCACTACCTGGTCCAAATAGTCGCTCATCACTACCTGGTCCAAATCTTCGCTCATCACTACCTGGTCCAAATTGTCGCTCATCACTACCTGGTCCAATTCGTCGCTCATCACTACCTGGTCCAAATCGTCGCTCATCACTACCTGGTCCAATTCGTCGCTCATCACTACCTGGTCCAAATCGTCGCTCATCACTACCTGGTCCAAATCGTCGCTCATCACTACCTGGTCCAAATCGTCGCTCATCACTACCTGGTCCAAATCGTCGCTCATCACTACCTGGTCCAAATCGTCGCTCATCACTACCTGGTCCAAATTGTCGCTCATCACTACTTGGTCCAAATCGTCGCTCATCACTACCTGGTCCAAATCGTCGCTCATCACTACCTGGTCCAAATCGTCGCTCATCACTACCTGGTCCAAATTGTCGCTCATCACTACCTGGTCCAAAATCCGGCGAACCATATGGGCGAGCTCTCTTCATCCACTGATATTGTTTTTAGCTCTAGTGGTTCGTGCAAGTGTTTATGAGAGGACCATATATGTATGTCAACAAATGCATTCTTCTCATTAGAGCCAAATAACCCATACCAAGTGTGTAGCAAACAGGGTTATGCAGCAGCACTCGGTCAACATAAATGTTTAACCATTAAAATGCTGAATGAACTGGAAGGAATGTGTACACAACATAGATCCCAATCAACCTCGTTTGATCAGGAGCCAAGTGATCTGGTGGCACATTCTGTGCACATTCTGTGCCATGTGATCTGGTGGCACATTCTGTGCACATTCTGTGCCATGTGATCTGGTGGCACATTCTGTGCACATTCTGTGCCATGTGATCTGGTGGCACATTCTGTGCACATTTTGTGCCATGTGATCTGGTGGCACATTCTGTGCCATGTGATCTGGTGGCACATTCTGTGTTGTTTCTGTGCCATGTGATCTGGTGGCACATTCTGTGCCGTTTCTGTGCCATGTGATCTTGGCAAACATGGTATGTAGTATCAGTATCTACCAAGTGTGTCCAAATGTTGCAAACATGGTATGTAGTATCAGTACATCTACCAAGTGTGTTCAAATGTTGCAAACATTGTTACGTAGCATCAGTACATCTACCAAGTGTGTTCAAATGTTGCAAACATGGTACGTAGCATCAGTACATCTACCAAGTGTGTTCAAATGTTGCAAACATGGTACGTAGCATCAGTACATCTACCAAGTGTGTTCTAATGTTGCAAACATGGTACGTAGCATCAGTACATCTACCAAGTGTGTTCAAATGTTGCAAACATGGTACGTAGCATCAGTACATCTACCAAGTGTGTTCTAATGTTGCAAACATGGTACGTAGCATCAGTACATCTACCAAGTGTGTTCTAATGTTGCAAACATGGTACGTAGCATCAGTACATCTACCAAGTGTGTTCTAATGTTGCAAACATGGTACGTAGCATCAGTACATCTACCAAGGGGATCAAACCTGCAATCCCTGGATTACCAGTCCAGCGTGTTACCACTGGACTACAGATCAGTCTGTAACCAACACAATCTTCGCAGTTGAACATATTTGTATGTGTGGTGTTGTTACTCAATCCTTGTCTATATTCACATGTGGCAATATTTCATGACAGTTGTTACTCAATCCTTGTCTATATTCACATGTGGCAATATTTCATGACAGCAGTTACTCAATCCTTGTCTATATTCACATGTGACAATATTTCATGACAGTTGTTACTCAATCCTTGTCTATATTCACATGTGGCAATATTTCACGACAGTTGTTACTCTTACAGCAAATAAATATATAGTAACTCGAACATGTCTACCAGAATGGCTGTTCATTCTGTCCGCTGATTAGTGCAGTTGTTCGCATGCTCACAATTGCTACTCGGGATCCTCGAACCTGGAAGTATATGAGATGTTATGGTGGTCGCCAGATAGGACTGGTGGGTTTCTCCGTGTATTCCGATTTCCTCTCACACGAATGACTATATGTATACATGTATATGCTTTCATCCGCACCAACAAGAGTGATTAATATAATTGGCTAAAGCCTGTTTCGCAATCGTAGAGTTTATTCCTGAAATGTAAAGTTTAAACTTTATTTATTTTACAACGATTGCTAAACAAGTTCTAACAACTTATATTAAATCACTCTCGTTGGCGCGGATGAAAGCGTATATGTGGTCATTCCTGTGGGAGGAAACCGGAGTACCCGGAGAAAACCAACCTGTCCGATCTGGTGGATCTGGTGACCACCGTACTATCTCACATACTTCCTAGTCCGAGGATCGAACCCGAGTTGCATTGGTCAGAAGCGAGCGTGCTAATCACTGCGCTAATCGGACAGCCTCAATCCTGAAATGTAAACAACCTGGAGCGAATGACATAATGTTCCTTCTTCCGGAAACAGAAGCCACAGTCAAACATTATTCTCTTTATACATACTTTTATGCAGGCTGACGTTTTAGCATGTACAATATCACCCAGTTTGGATCTGAATCAAGGAGCTGTCTCGAAGGCTTTGCTAAAACGTTGCGGCAAAGAACTACAACGTGATGTGGAAAAACTGTATGGAAAGCAGCTGGCTTATGGGGAATTAGCAATAGTGCCTGGATGTCAACTAAAATGCAAATATGTATATTTTGGAGTGATGCAGTCTTATAGCAAAAAATATGCAGAGAAATATAACACAGATAAGGACTATTACCGGTCGGTAAGTACGGTAGTATTTACACTGTCCCATTGTTACAGTTACACAACTATTCACGCTTTTCACCAATGTAACTCGGGTTCGATCCTCAGTATGTGAGATGGTACGATGGTCGCCAGATCAGACAGGTGGGTTTTCTCCGGGTACTCCAGTTTCCTCCAACACGAATGACCACATATACGCTTTCATCCATACCAATGAGAGTGATTAATATAAGTCGTTAGAACTTGCTTCGCAATCGTTGTAAAATAAATAAACTGTAAACTTTTCACAATATTTACCTAATCAAAATCTCATTAACAGTATTATTATATCCCCCCCCCCCACCTGGACATACAACAACACCCGTATAACAACAAGTGTATAAAAGTGTATCAAGTGAATCTAGCACCCCCAAGAGTTGCATATACGGAAAGCCCACCAGAGGGCTGAAAATGCGTGCAACGAATGAGGCTCTGTCGAGTTCTTTGCACGCATCTTCAGCCTGAAATAACTGTAACTCTACGGAGGTGCTACATTTATTTTCTCACCTTTCTTATGCTTTTGATGCACTTTACAAATTATGCCAGCCTGTATACACTCATGAATGGCGTATGAAGTTACGATAAAGGGACAAGGTCATTGAAATTTGACGATTTACTCACATTGATGTTGATTGTCATTTAAAAGTAAGCACCACGTACATGTTCAGTTTAATGGTTTAATTTCTTTAATGCTAATAATCCTTTACATCCAACACTGGTAAAGATTCAAATAATCTATGACTTTAACCATCATTCTAAAAGGAACAAATTAATAACAAGATTTAAAGGGAGATCAGTCACACTGTGATTAGAGAAGGGATGTTTACAAATAATGCAAGTGCATTGTGGGTCAAATAGTAATAGTAATCAATTGAACAACGCATGAATTGTAGCGCTACATCATTGATTGCGCCATCAATGACGTATCGCTGTTATTATAATGACGTAACTTCACGGTAGTGTTCGGATTTTACCGTTATCCAATGAAATGAGATAAATTTGGACGCAGGAAATAAATGGAAACTACCAATCTTGGTCGTGATATCTAATTAGCATAAAGTAGTTCCCTTG
Organism: Archivesica marissinica; assembly: GCA_014843695.1. Classification (NCBI taxonomy): domain Eukaryota; kingdom Metazoa; phylum Mollusca; class Bivalvia; order Venerida; family Vesicomyidae; genus Archivesica; species Archivesica marissinica. The sequence goes on along the minus strand of CM026402.1, from coordinate 75,899,446 downwards.
TCTACCCGGTTAGACAGATTTATCTTACACCCCCAAAAATAATTATATTAGCTCGAACTTGTCTATCTGTCTGTAGATAATCTTATTTGTTTCATTCCACATAGACTATGCCGTCAATAGTTTTAAAACATGCCAGGTTTATTTCTATCATTGTCTAGTGATGAAATCTTTTGCCAAATAAATGGGGGTGCTTTCATAATAAAACTTAAAATTCACCAACGTTTATTGTCCGTATAACACCTCATTAATTTATGGGGCTGTTTGATTTGAATCTTACAGGATTTCTGTTAGCTTCAGTAGCTTGTTGGGAACCATGCTTGTCCACGATGCTTTGACAAGTGCTTGTCCTACCAATAACCCAAGTAACAGCTGGCTACAACCTACTTTAAACTTGCCAGGAATGTTTGGTATCTTGGCTCAAGGTTATAAACCTTTCTCAAAGCTCAAGCGAAATGATTGATTGAATCTGAGATTTGCTCTTGGCTCAACCAATCAAAAAGCTTGATACTGATTTATAAGTTTTATAACCACCATACCTGGTCACATTATGCACCTTTACGTTTGTACATGTAGTGATTTACATTCACTGAACCTAAGAATTGTGCTTGTTACAACAGAATTTTACATAGTTTAAACCATTTCTAATGTGGACAAACTGACAACCTTCAATCTTTCATATATCAATAATTATCCAACTTGGCACAGTTAAGTTGCTGGCAGAAACATCACTCTGTTATACTAAAGCTAATCCAAAAACTTACAAAGCATGGACTAATATAGAGCTAATGCAAACACTTACAAAGCATGGACTAATATAGAGCTAATGCAAGCACTTACAAAGCATGGACTAATATAGAGCTAATGCAAGCACTTACAAAGCATGGACTAATCTAAAGCTAATCCAAACACTTACAAAGCATGGACTAATATAGAGCTAATGCAAACACTTACAAAGCATGGACTAATCTAGAGCTAATGCAAGCACTTACAAAGCATGGACTAATATAGAGCTAATGCAAGCACTTACAAACCATGTACTAATATAGAGCTAATGCAAGCACTTACAAAGCATGGGCTAATATAGAGCTAATGCAAACACTTACAAAGCATGGACTAATATAGAGCTAATGCAAGCACTTACAAAGCATGGACTAATATAGAGCTAATGCAAGCACTTACAAAGCATGGACTAATATAGAGCTAATGCAAGCACTTACAAAGCATGGACTAATATAGAGCTAATGCAAGCACTTACAAAGCATGGCCTAATATAGAGCTAATGCAAGCACTTACAAAGCATGGACTAATCTAAAGCTAATGCAAACACTTACAAAGCATGGACTAATCTAAAGCTAATCCAAACACTTACAAAGCATGGACTAATCTAAAGCTAATCCAAACACTTACAAAGCATGCACTAATCTAAAGCAAACACTTACAAAGCATGGACTAATCTAAAGCTAATCCAAACACTTACAAAGCATGGACTAATATAGAGCTAATGCAAACACTTACAAAGCATGGACTTATCTAAAGCTAATGCAAGCACTTACAAAGCATGGACTAATATAGAGCTAATGCAAACACTTACAAAGCATGGACTTATCTAAAGCTAATGCAAGCACTTACAAAGCATGGACTAATATAGAGCTAATGCAAACACTTACACAGCATGGACTAATATAAAGCTAATCCAAACACTTACAAAGCATGGACTTATCTAAAGCTAATGCAAGCACTTACAAAGCATGGACTAATATAGAGCTAATGCAAACACTTACAAAGCATGGACTTATCTAAAGCTAATCCAAACACTTACAAAGCATGGACTAATCTAAAGCTAATGCAAGCACTTACAAAGCATGGACTAATATAGAGCTAATGCAAGCACTTACAAAGCATGGACTAATCTAAAGCTAATGCAAACACTTACAAAGCATGGACTAATATATAGCTAATGCAAGCACTTACAAAGCATGGACTAATCTAAAGCTAATCCAAACACTTACAAAGCATGGACTAATCTAAAGCTAATCCAAACACTTACAAAGCATGGACTAATCTAAAGCTAATCCAAACACTTACAAAGCATGGACTAATATAGAGCTAATGCAAGCACTTACAAAGCATGGACTAATCTAAAGCTAATCCAAACACTTACAAAGCATGGACTAATCTAAAGCTAATCCAAACACTTACAAAGCATGGACTAATCTAAAGCTAATGCAAGCACTTACAAAGCATGGACTAATATAGAGCTAATGCAAGCACTTACAAAGCATGGACTAATATAGAGCTAATGCAAGCACTTACAAAGCATGGACTAATATAGAGCTAATGCAAGCACTTACAAAGCATGGACTAATCTAAAGCTAATCCAAACACTTAGAAAGCATGGACTAATCTAAAGTTAATCCAAACACTTACAAAGCATGGACTAATCTAAAGCTAATCCAAACACTTACAAAGCATGGACTAATATAGAGCTAATGCAAACACTTACAAAGCATGGACTAATATAGAGCTAATGCAAACACTTACAAAGCATGGACTTATCTAAAGCTAATCCAAACACTTACAAAGCATGGACTAATCTAAAGCTAATGCAAGCACTTACAAAGCATGGACTAATATAGAGCTAATGCAAGCACTTACAAAGCATGGACTAATCTAAAGCTAATGCAAACACTTACAAAGCATGGACTAATATAGAGCTAATGCAAGCACTTACAAAGCATGGACTAATCTAAAGCTAATCCAAACACTTACAAAGCATGGACTAATCTAAAGCTAATGCAAGCACTTACAAAGCATGGACTAATATAGAGCTAATGCAAGCACTTACAAAGCATGGACTTATCTAAAGCTAATCCAAACACTTACAAAGCATGGACTAATATAGAGCTAATGCAAACACTTACAAAGCATGGACTAATATAGAGCTAATGCAAACACTTACAAAGCATGGACTTATCTAAAGCTAATCCAAACACTTACAAAGCATGGACTAATCTAAAGCTAATGCAAGCACTTACAAAGCATGGACTAATATAGAGCTAATGCAAGCACTTACAAAGCATGGACTAATATAGAGCTAATGCAAGCACTTACAAAGCATGGACTAATCTAAAGCTAATGCAAGCACTTACAAAGCATGGACTAATATAGAGCTAATGCAAGCACTTACAAAGCATGGACTAATATAGAGCTAATGCAAGCACTTACAAAGCATGGACTAATATAGAGCTAATGCAAGCACTTACAAAGCATGGACTAATCTAAAGCTAATCCAAACACTTACAAAGCATGGACTAATCTAAAGTTAATCCAAACACTTACAAAGCATGGACTAATCTAAAGCTAATCCAAACACTTACAAAGCATGGACTAATCTAAAGCTAATCCAAACACTTACAAAGCATGGACTAATCTAAAGCTAATCCAAACACTTACAAAGCATGGACTAATCTAAAGCTAATCCAAACACTTACAAAGCATGGACTAATATAGAGCTAATGCAAACACTTACAAAGCATGGACTAATATAAAGCTAATCCAAACACTTACAAAGCATGGACTAATATAAAGCTAATCCAAACACTTACAAAGCATGGACTAATATAGAGCTAATGCAAGCACTTACAAAGCATGGGCTAATATAGAGCTAATGCAAGCACTTACAAAGCATGGACTAATATAGAGCTAATGCAAACACTTACAAAGCATGGACTAATATAGAGCTAATGCAAACACTTACAAAGCATGGACTTATCTAAAGCTAATCCAAACACTTACAAAACATGGACTAATCTAAAGCTAATCCAAACACTTACAAAGCATGACTTATCTAAAGCTAATCCAAACACTTACAAAGCATGGACTAATCTAAAGCTAATCCAAACACTTACAAAGCATGACTTATCTAAAGCTAATCCAAACACTTACAAAGCATGGACTAATCTAAAGCTAATCCAAACACTTACAAAGCATGGACTAATCTAAAGCTAATCCAAACACTTACAAAGCATGACTTATCTAAAGCTAATCCAAACACTTACAAAGCATGGACTAATCTAAAGCTAATCCAAACACTTACAAAGCATAGACTAATCTAAAGCTATCCAAACACTTACAAAGCATGGACTAATCTAGAACTAATGCATTTAAGGAATTATGTTTGCGTGATTATGAATTATGATCAGCATTTATCTGTTTGTAGAGTGTCCATGAATTCATTGTGGAATGTCTAAATGAAGCTGAGGACAGCAGATGCCATTCCATAGCTTTCCCTGCTATTGGAGCGGGTAACCTCGGTTATCCTGTGGATGTTGTTGCAGATCAGATGTTTTTATCAGTTGAGAACTGGAGTAAAGAACACACAGTAACCAGCTTGAGAGATATTAGATTTGTGATATTTTCCTCAGACGAAAATGCCCTACTGGTAAAGACATTTTTGTGTAAAGTAAAGTGTTTGTTTATTTTAGTGTCACCCCTATTTAAAGGGCCAGCCATTTCTGACTTATGAGACACCTCTTCTTATGAACATCAGTACTTCCTGAATCCTATGCTTGTATGCCTGGCATCAGGCTGGTAGGCAATCGGTAAACATTATTTAACTAGCTGGCGGCTCACCAACCGGCCATATCAGAACAAACCCTTGACGAGGTTCGAACCTTCGACCTCCCGCTCATAGATGGATGTGCAACTATAACTGAGGAATAAGAAAATGGAGATATTAGTTGTAGTCAATAAGTTTCATTTCAATAAAGATGAACAAGTTTGTTCTCAAGGGGAAGCTTTTGTATTTTGATGATAACATTGCTGAATTTAACAGTGCATGTTGGGTAAAATAACGGCTATAAACAGTTAAAATAATTGTAGCAGACGACAATTTATTATTGCGGTTTTTTTATCATGGAATTTCATTAGAATCTTGTCGATATTTGACTTGTTATTTCATCTGTAGCATGCAAAGAGTTATAGACAGTTGAACCATCCTAAGGCTGACAGTTGCACATAAAATGGATAAAAATAACACGATACATTTGAAAAATGAAAAACTTGTCATCCATATTTCATTTCCAAAACTTCATAATACTATATATGACATTATTGCAATTACATCATATATTTAACGTTCATGATTTTATAACTTCACTGAAACAACAGTGAATGGGGAGACAAAGTTTTTTACAAAAACAATTTCTAGTTTTAGAATATGTTGTGCAATCAGAGTTTAGTCACGTGCATTAACTGCAAGGAATATCACTTTACATGTAATATATATAGTCACGTGTATTAACTGCAAGGAATATCACTTTACATGTAATATATATAGTCACGTGTATTAACTGCAAGGAATATCACTTTACATGTAATATATATAGTCACGTGTATTAACTGCAAGGAATATCACTTTACATGTAATATATATAGTCACGTGCATTAACTGCAAGGAATATCACTTTACATGTAATATATATAGTCACGTGCATTAACTGCAAGGAATATCACTTTACATCTAATATTTATAGTCGCGTGCATTAACTGCAAGGAATATCACTTTACATGTAATATATATAGTCACGTGCATTAACTGCAAGGAATATCACTTTACATGTAATATATATAGTCACGTGCATTAACTGCAAGGAATATCACTTTACATGTAATATATATAGTCACGTGCATTAACTGCAAGGAATATCACTTTACATGTAATATATATAGTCACGTGCATTAACTGCAAGGAATATCACTTTACATGTAATATATATAGTCACGTGCATTAACTGCAAGGAATATCACTTTACATGTAATATTATAGTCACGTGCATTAACTGCAAGGAATATCACTTTACATGTAATATTTATAGTCACGTGCATTAACTGCAAGGAATATCACTTTACATGTAATATTTATAGTCACGTGCATTAACTGCACGGAATATCACTTTACATGTAATATATATAGTCACGTGCATTAACTGCAAGGAATATCACTTTACATGTAATATTTATAGTCACGTGCATTAACTGCAAGGAATATCACTTTACATGTAATATATATAGTCACGTGCATTAACTGCAAGGAATATCACTTTACATGTAATATATATAGTCACGTGCATTAACTGCAAGGAATATCACTTTACATGTAATATTTATAGTCACGTGCATTAACTGCAAGGAATATCACTTTACATGTAATATTTATAGTCACGTGCATTAACTGCACGGAATATCACTTTACATGTAATATATATATAGTCACATGCATTAACTGCAAGGAATATCACTTTACATGTAATATTTATAGTCACATGCATTAACTGCACGGAATATCACTTTACATGTAATATTTATAGTCACGTGCATTAACTGCAAGGAATATCACTTTACATGTAATATATATAGTCACGTGCATTAACTGCAAGGAATATCACTTTACATGTAATATTTATAGTCACGTGCATTAACTGCAAGAAATATCACTTTACATCTAATATTTATAGTCACGTGCATTAACTGCAAGGAATATCACTTTACATGTAATATTTATAGTCACGTGCATTAACTGCAAGGAATATCACTTTACATGTAATATATATAGTCGCGTGCATTAACTGCAAGGAATATCACTTTACATGTAATATATATAGTCACGTGCATTAACTGCAAGGAATATCACTTTACATGTAATATTTATAGTCACGTGCATTAACTGCAAGGAATATCACTTTACATGTAATATATATAGTCACGTGCATTAACTGCAAGGAATATCACTTTACATGTAATATTTATAGTCACGTGCATTAACTGCAAGGAATATCACTTTACATCTAATATTTATAGTCACGTGCATTAACTGCAAGGAATATCACTTTACATCTAATATTTATAGTCACGTGCATTAACTGCAAGAAATATCACTTTACATCTAATATTTATAGTCACGTGCATTAACTGCAAGGAATATCACTTTACATCTAATATTTATTTCATCTGCTGTAAATGAGACTGACTACAAGTTAGTCACTGACAAACCTTAGAGGACCGAAAACCCGTATGTCCATGATAAATAATATCCACATAGCAACCCAATGCACATTAAGTATATAGATAATATGAAGATACCCACTTAATGCACATTAGATACTATCCACATAGCAACCCAATGCACATTAAGTATATAGATAATATGAAGATACCCACTTAATGCACATTAGATACTATCCACATAGCAACCCAATGCACATTAAGTATATAGATAATATGAAGATACCCACTTAATGCACATTAGATACTATCCACATAGCAACCCAATGCACATTAAGTATATAGATAATATGAAGATACCCACTTAATGCACATTAGATACTATCCACATAGCAACCCAATGCACATTAAGTATATAGATAATATGAAGATACCCACTTAATGCACATTAGATACTATCCACATAGCAACCCAATGCACATTAAGTATATAGATAATATGAAGATACCCACTTAATGCACATTAGATACTATCCACATAGCAACCCAATGCACATTAAGTATATAGATAATATGAAGATACCCACTTAATGCACATTAGATACTATCCACATAGCAACCCAATGCACATTAAGTATATAGATAATATGAAGATACCCACTTAATGCACATTAGATACTATCCACATAGCAACCCAATGCACATTAAGTATATAGATAATATGAAGATACCCACTTAATGCACATTAGATACTATCCACATAGCAACCCAATGCACATTAAGTATATAGATAATATGAAGATACCCACTTAATGCACATTAGATACTATCCACATAGCAACCCAATGCACATTAAGTATATAGATAATATGAAGATACCCACTTAATGCACATTAGATACTATCCACATAGCAACCCAATGCACATTAAGTATATAGATAATATGAAGATACCCACTTAATGCACATTAGATACTATCCACATAGCAACCCAATGCACATTAAGTATATAGATAATATGAAGATACCCACTTAATGCACATTAGATACTATCCACATAGCAACCCACTGCACATTAATTATGTAGATAATATGAAGATACCCACTTAATGCACATTAGATACTATCCACATAGCAACCCAATGCACATTAAGTATATAGATAATATGAAGATACCCACTTAATGCACATTAGATACTATCCACATAGCAACCCAATGCACATTAATTATGTAGATAATATGAAGATACCCACTTAATGCACATTATATAATTCAATGACACTATAGTCTGATAATTACAGTCTGCACACAGACAGATCTGTAGTCCAGTGGTTACCATGCTGGACTGGTAATCTAGGGATCACAGGTTCGATCCCCAGTCTGACTCTAATAAAATTCACAATCTTTCAGAATGGACTTTAAACCAAGGTCTTGTATCGGTGCTGGTCATCGTACAGGTAAAAGAACCAGTGGAGACTCTGGAATGGGTCTCTGTCTGTATCATTGCACTATCCTCCAAAAACATAAAATGACTAATCTCTTCAGGAGGCGTCGCTCATATGGGCAACCGGTAGCTACGATAAATAAATGTTAAAAATACAAAATACAGTCTGCAGACATATCTGCGTTTTATACAGATCCTAATATGCAGATAGCAACCCAATGCACATAGATAATATGCAGATAGCAACCCAATGCACATGGATAATATGCAGATAGCAACCCAATGCACATAGATAATATGCAAATAGCAACCCAATGCACATAGATAATATGCAGATAGCAACCCAATGCACATAGATAATATGCAGATAGCAACTTGATCAATGCATACTAGATAATGTCCGTATAGCAAGAAAACTCCATTAGAAGCAATGTACATTGTATTAATATTTACTTTTCTGTTTTTAGGAATTTTTCAAAGCAGAGAGAAAACATGGTAAGTTTACTATCAAATACTGTTTTAGTTATTTTCAATTTAATAATGTTCATCATGTCATAGTTAGTGTTTCATGAATCACTTAGCCCAACCAACATCTGATGTCATACCAATGTTGGATAAGTAAGGTCACCACTTCAACGACTTAAATCTAATGTTAGAACTACGATAGGACATAATTTGGAAACAGTCTTGTATCAACGTCGGTTTATAGCAGGGCGTTCACTAGACTTTGAAACTCAAGAGTCAATGACCCTTGAGGTCAAAATCTCAAGAGTCAAACAGGAATTTTCAAGAGTCAAGCTGGAATTTTCAAGAGTCAAATATATGCATGTTGGTACTTTACGTACATGTAATTTTTGTAGGTTCGTGCTACCACTGTTAGCGAAGGGATTTTTCTTTTTAGCATCTCTACACCAAGTACAATACAACAGAATCTGATCATCAGTTTGTTTCATTTCCAGCCACTCAAATTCATTAAGCCACTCAGACCTGAATTTTCTTTTTACTTTAGACTTACGAGTGTCACAGTCTACTGTATGGTGTTTAGGTGTCCCAGGTTCACTAACACTAAGCTTACGTTTGCTGGGTGTGCCAATTCCGAAGTGACTAAGGCTTTTCTGAACCATATTTAAGATTTAATTTCTAAAACTGATACTCTTTAATTTTTTATCTCCGATCTGATTGAAAATATAACTAAGAATGATTTAGGAATATTCTCCAGAAAATGAAGGAATAATGTAGAAACAATGAAATGATTAATGGGTGGTGCACACAATGAATAACCCCATAGAAATCTGTAACAAACAATAGCAAAAGTCATCATCAAACGATTCCGGCGTATAATTTCTATATCAGTGGCCCACTATAAGCTTCTCAAATAGCAGACAACTTATTATTGACAATACACGTGTTACAAAAACACCGTTTTATCTATGCCGATTGTACATTGACAATACACATAATGTCAACACCTACTTAAACTTCTCAGTTCTCATGATTAGCAGCACATATGATGGCAAACAACACAAACGGTAATTGGTTGTTTGCAAAACTTGCTAAAGGTGTTTATTGTGACAATCAATAATAATTGTCTTTTGATAAAAACTAATTTTTACCGGAAAAATACCGAGCCGTACAGGTATTAGAGAAACGTTATTAAAGATTTATTTCCCTTTGATACTAAAGTTTGGGTAAGCCGTTTTTCTCAACCACCCAACTGAATAATGACATCAACCACGCGTTTTGAACATAACCCTGGGCGGCGCAAGTGATGAAGGCGCTTTATGCGTGGTTGATACTATATTCTGATCGGCTGGTTGAGATAAAGATTTTACGTAAAGTTTGCCTAGACGCCATTAAATTTTTGTCCGATTGTGAGTCCCTCGTAAATCACGATCGTGTTCATAACGAAATGCAGCAGACTTTTGATGAAAATAACTGCGTTTTATATATGAACGATTACGGTCTTCGACCTCGTAGACAGACATATTTTGATAATTACTCCGCTGAGAAAATATTTGATGACGCATGGCCGATCAACGCCCCGGGTCAAGTTGACTCTCAGGGCATTTTCACCAAGAGTCAAAAAGCGTCTTTATCAATTTTCGTGCGTCAAAACCCGGGAGCTCGGGTCAAATGAACGCCCTGTTATAGTCGATTTATGGTTAGATATATGTAGTTATCCTTACAAAGAATTGTCTCCTTTAACTTGGAGATTTATTAAATAACTTCGACAGTGTTTCCATTCAACCCATTCAATACCAAGTAACTGACATAGACTGGTTCAGGATATTTTTAGATCAATTAATTACTAAGACATACTTGGACCAGTTCATTTATCAAAATGGGTAATTTTGTCTAAAAATAGTACTGGTAAAAAGTGCAGATCCTGATGAGACGACTCGTCACAAGCTGACTCATCTGGATCTACAGTTTTTGTAAGCCTATTTAGAGGTTTGTAGTGTTGAAAGGGTTGAGCACCTTCTAATTGGAAATGTGACCATAAAACTTCAAATAAGGCATTTATGAGAATATTAAGACTTGAAATATTGTTTAAAAAGGCTGCCATTTTCAATATTTGGAGAGGGTTATGACGTCATGTCTATAGCAGTATATATAATTGACTTCCTGTTAGCTAAAATAATTACAGACGGATCTGTAGTCCAGTGGTAACACACTGGACTGATAATACAGGGATCGCAGGTTCAATCCCCGTCTGACCCTAATAAAATTATCAGTTTTTTTTAGATGGGACGTTAAACCGAGGTTTCGTGTCGGTGCTGTACACCATGCAAGTAAAAGAACCAGAGGAGATTCTGGAATGGGTCTCTGTCTGTATCATTGCACTATCTTCCAAAAATCTAAAATGACTACCGTCCATACTCGCCTATAAGACGGGGATATTTCCCGCTGATTTAAGGCTCAAAGTCAGGGTCCCGTCTTATAAGCGGGTCACAAAACATGACCTAAAAGTTTTCAGTCATTATCAGTTGGTTTGGCATTTTCTAAATGTCAGCCAGCTATATTATATTTGTTGTTGTTTTTCGAGTTTATGAAGGTCTGCCAGCCCGGAGGCACTGTAAGTGAGCGTACGAAGTATGCTCACCTGTTGAGGCTTGACCCCGACGTGTATCCCTCACGTCTTAAAGATATATTTTGTAATACCAAAGGGATAAATTTTCATAAAAACAGCTGATTTTGGCGCTGTGTATTTAATTCCTAAAGTTTGTATAATTTAATCTCAAAGTATGACGGTTGCACTGAAGGTTAATGAAACCAGTGTAATGTGCTTCCGTTGGTCCTACTCTTGTTTCTTTATGTTTATAGACGTGTATCCTGGGTTTCGACCGCTTTATTGTGTTCTGTAGTCCGGGATCGATTCACTTGTGTTAATTTTCAAATTTCGAATCGTTGATGGTCTAAAAATCTCAAATGTATTGTTTTGTTACGTCTGAAAGTTTTATGTTCATTCGTACTGCCTGTTTTACTAAGAAATGGATTTTAATGTATGAGCTAGATTATATGCCACAGAAAGAACTACAAGCCCATGCATTTCGGGTTCTTGGCGCGTGTTTTGTGTCATCCGATCAATATATATGTGATTATATTTGATGATGATGATTGAGCTTATTTACCCTCGCCACCGGCGAACCATATCCATTTTTATACTTTTTTTTCACCGACTTTTTGACGGGTATTAAATGTAATAATAACTGACATTAAATATATACATATTTGTTAATTCATATATTCATGCAATATTAATATTATTTTCATTAAATGAACAAAACACTAAAGTGTATAGTAAATTAATTCGAAATATGTGGAAAAGTTAGCAATGACACCAGTTGGTCACAGTTTTCAAAAAGTCAGTCATACAGAAGTGTTTATCTGGGTTTATTGTTTGGCAACATTAAACTGAGACAAATTAATCTCCGTCAACCCCTTCATAACTTTTCGTGCAAATCACAATAATTACCGAACCGTTTATAATCGCCGGGTGCACCAAATACAACATTTGTATATGTGTATATAATTTGTTTTGACCAATTTGATCCCTTTTTATACATTTTTTCACCGACTTTGGGTATTAAATGAACACCTTGGTAAATTAAAAACTGCGAAAGATTCTAGCCCTGGACAATTCTTATTTCAATAATTACTATATACCCCCGTTTAAACAAATTATATGCAAAGTATACCTGGGACTCCTTTAAACGCCCCCCTTTTTTCATACCTCTTGAAACAGTCCCTATTATCCACTAGTATAGCGTATCCATAGCAACGAACCAACACGTGTGTAGTGTACTCAACCTGGAGAGCAGTTTAACCTTACATCGATTTCCATATATGGGCTGAAGCAGGGAAAAACTTCAAAGTCATTCACCAACGGGCAATGCGTCATAAAAATGGAAGCGAGGGAACTATCTGTGGTGTAACTTACATATGTCTTTGATCTGTGCCGACAGCTCTGATACTGTGGGAACTAATGACATTTTGACATGTGCAGGCCAAGTAAATTTTAATTTTTTCTGAATTATGTACCAAACCTATACTGAATACAGGTTGAAAATATATTTTCCCTCGCTTTGATAACCCTACCATAACTATAAAATATTTCAATTCGCCGACGTCAGTTTGCAATATTTGTTTTAAAACTCACTTTGAATATATGTGTCACTTTCAAAAAAAACTACCCGACGCAGTAACCAAAAGTAATCATATCAATTATCCCGGCCTAACTGGACAAAACATCATATTTTGTTGATAATTTCACAAGTTTGTGTGACATTTCTAATTGTTTTTGTTTTTTTAATTTATGTTTATTTACTGTCGCGACCGGATTCCCATTTGAGCGACGGGCAGTTTATCTAACAACACCTGTGTATTGTCCCATGCCACTACTCAATTATAAATGTGGCATGCATGGGACAATATGCAAATTGGTCGTGTCTAAGGTGATCTTATGCGGGCTAACCGTTTAATGATCGATCTGATTGGCTGTGTCTGTAAGAAAGGTTGTCCTTGTATAATTATGCCGTGGTTTAATTTACATATGTCGGATTTTTTGAGTAATTAGCAATAAAACATTATGTTATTGTTCACAAAAATCTTATGAATCAATTATTGAAAAATTTCTTCAACTCCTGATGTCAATTTTATCAACCCGTCTTATATGCGAGTGCATGCCAAAATCCACAGATTTCAGGACCAAAGTAGGGGGTTCGTCTTATAGGCGAGGTCGCCTTATAGTCGAGTATGTACGGTAATCTCTTCAGGAGGTGTCGCTCATATGGACAACCGGTAGCGACGATAAATAAACGTAAAACACACGATAAATAAACGTAAAACACACGATAAATAAACGTAAAACACACGATAAATAAACGTAAAACACACGATAAATAAACATAAAACACACACACACACTAAAATAATGAAAACATATGCAACTGAAACCAAAATAAGTAAACTTGTTAAATGATATGTGTTAACCCTTTCCTTAATGGCTGTTCGATTAGCGCAGTGGTTAGTGCGCTCTCGCTTCTCACCAATGCAACCCGGGTTCGATCCTCGGAACGGGATTTATGTGAGATGGTACGGCAGTCTTCACGAAACTTTGCCAGAGTTTGTCTGACACCGGTCAGACAAATGATTAAAATGCACTTAAAATATATTTTGTCTGACCGAAGGATTTTTTGTCTGACATGTCAGGCGGTCTTACGGATTTCGGGAAGACTGGTACGGTTGTCACCAGATCGGACAGGTGGATTTTCTCCGGGTACTCCGGTTTCCTCCCAGACGAATTACCACATATACGCTTTCATCCGTGCCAACGAGAGTGATTAATATAAGTTGTTAAAACTTGTTTCGCAATTGTTGTAAAATAAATAAAGTTTAAACTTTATCCATTTCCTTCATAGAGATTTAGGTTAATATACTATTATATCTCCATACAAACGACAGCCATTTAGCTATCATGCAGTTGATAAATAGTCGCCATATGTATCCCACCTCCATAGATATTACTGGGACTTCATAGAGATTTAGGTTAATATACTATTATATCTCCATACAAACGACAGCCATTTAGCTATCATGCAGTGGATAAGTTAAAGTAGTCACCATATATATCCCACCTCCATAGATATTACTGGGACTACATGAGATTCTGGCCTTTATTACGAACATTGGTTTGGCTACTATATTGTCAATGTATGTCGTATTGGTAATGGCGTCAGGAGGTGCATCTATGAGAGAAATGGTTAAATCATATTTGATTGCCAAAGGTTTTCCACCAGTGCAAATAAAAAATTTAAAAAGTCATGTGACTTGGTTCCAAGATGGCCGCCATCATAATGTTCCATTGAATTTCCGATACACATTCTGTCAATACTTCTTTATTTGTGTTTTTACAAAGTTCTTTCACCACATTGATGAGCTTTAGATTTCCAAATCATCATGAATCTTATTGTTCGTTTTCCATTAAAGAGACTATTTGTTTTATTGGAATCAAAGTAAATGTCTGTAGTCCTGTGATAAAGTGTCGGATGGATTTGGAATTGAACGGTCGATACTCGGTCAGGCCACGTATGATTGAGCAAGGCAACTCACACACATTGCTTAGTACTAGTTAACCGCTTAGGTCGACTAGGCCTGCCCAGGAAAAAATGTATAGATCCCCACAAGATTAAACTTTTACATTTGATAATTTAAAAGCAATCGTTTGGAAATTTCCTTTTGAACATTGTTGATGTTATAAGACAATGTGTGATATTGCAGTTTATATTGTAAGACAAGGTGTGATCCTGCAGTTTATATTGTAAGACAATGTATGATCCTGCAGTTTATATTGTAAGACAATGTATGATCCTGCAGTTTATATTGTAAGACAATGTGTGATCCTGCAGTTTATATTGTAAGACAAGGTGTGATCCTGCAGTTTATATTGTAAGACAAGGTGAGATCCTGCAGTTAACTTGTTTATATTGTAAGACAATGTGTGATCCTGCAGTTTATATTGTAAGACAATGTGTGCTCCTGCAGTTTATATTGTAAGACAAGGTGTGATCCTGCAGTTTATATTGTAAGACAATGTGTGATCCTGCAGTTTATATTGTAAGACAAGGTGTGATCCTGCAGTTTATATTGTAAGACAAGGTGAGATCCTGCAGTTAACTGTTTATTGTAAGACAAGGTGTGATCCTGCAGTTTATATTGTAAGACAAGTTGTGATCCTGCAGTTTATATTGTAAGACAATGTGTGATCCTGCAGTTTATATTGTAAGACAAGGTGTGATCCTGCAGTTTATATTGTAAGACAATGTGTGATCCTGCAGTTTATATGTATGACAATGTGTGATCCTGCAGTTAGATTGTTTATATTGTAAGACAAGGTGTGATCCTGCAGTTAGTTTGTTTATATTGTAAGACAAGGTGTGATCCTGCAGTTTATATTGTAAGACAAGTTGTGATCCTGCAGTTAGCTTGTTTATATTGTAAGACAACGTGTGATCCTGCAGTTTATATTGTAAGACAAGTTGTGATCCTGCAGTTAGCTTGTTTATATTGTAAGACAACGTGTGATCCTGCAGTTTATATTGTAAGACAAGTTGTGATCCTGCAGTTAGATTGTTTATATTGTAAGACAAGGTGTGATCCTGCAGTTAGTTTGTTTATATTGTAAGACAAGGTGTGATCCTGCAGTTTATATTATAAGACAAGTTGTGATCCTGCAGTTTATATTGTAAGACAAGGTGTGATACTGCAGTTAGCTTGTTTATATTATAAGACAAGTTGTGATCCTGCAGTTTATATTGTAAGACAAGGTGTGATACTGCAGTTAGCTTGTTTATTGTAAGACAATGTGTGATCCTGCAGTTTATATTGTAAGACAAGGTGTGATCCTGCAGTTTATATTGTAAGACAATGTGTGATCCTGCAGTTTATATTGTAAGACAATGTGTGATCCTGCAGTTTATATTGTAAGACAAGGTGTGATCCTGCAGTTTATATTGTAAGACAAGGTGTGATACTGCAGTTTATATTGTAAGACAAGGTGTGATCCTGCAGTTTATATTGTAAGACAATGTGTGATCCTGCAGTTTATATTGTAAGACAAGGTGTGATCCTGCAGTTTATATTGTAAGACAAGGTGTGATCCTGCAGTTTATATTGTAAGACAAGGTGTGATCCTGCAGTTTATATTGTAAGACAAGGTGTGATCCTGCAGTTTATATTGTAAGACAAGGTGTGATCCTGCAGTTTATATTGTAAGACAAGGTGTGATCCTGCAGTTTATATTGTAAGACAAGGTGTGATCCTGCAGTTTATATTGTAAGACAATGTGTGATCCTGCAGTTTATATTGTAAGACAAGGTGTGATCCTGCAGTTTATATTGTAAGACAATGTGTGATCCTGCAGTTTATATTGTAAGACAAGGTGTGATCCTGCAGTTTATATTGTAAGACAATGTGTGATCCTGCAGTTTATATTGTAAGACAAGGTGTGATCCTGCAGTTTATATTGTAAGACAATGTGTGATCCTGCAGTTTATATTGTAAGACAATGTGTGATCCTGCAGTTTATATTGTAAGACAATGTGTGATCCTGCAGTTTATATTGTAAGACAAGTGTGATCCTGCAGTTTATATTGTAAGACAAGGTGTGATCCTGCAGTTAGTTGTTTATATTGTAAGACAAGGTGTGATCCTGCAGTTTATATTGTAAGACAATGTGTGATCCTGCAGTTTATATTGTAAGACAAGGTGTGATCCTGCAGTTAGTTGTTTATATTGTAAGACAAGGTGTGATCCTGCAGTTTATATTGTAAGACAAGGTGTGATCCTGCAGTTTATATTGTAAGACAAGGTGTGATCCTGCAGTTTATATTGTAAGACAATGTGTGATCCTGCAGTTTATATTGTAAGACAAGGTGTGATCCTGCAGTTTATATTGTAAGACAATGTGTGATCCTGCAGTTTATATTGTAAGACAATGTGTGATCCTGCAGTTTATATTGTAAGACAAGGTGTGATCCTGCAGTTTATATTGTAAGACAAGGTGTGATCCTGCAGTTTATATTGTAAGACAATGTGTGATCCTGCAGTTTATATTGTAAGACAATGTGTGATCCTGCAGTTTATATTGTAAGACAAGGTGTGATCCTGCAGTTTATATTGTAAGACAAGGTGTGATCCTGCAGTTTATATTGTAAGACAATGTGTGATCCTGCAGTTTATATTGTAAGACAAGGTGTGATCCTGCAGTTTATATTGTAAGACAATGTGTGATCCTGCAGTTTATATTGTAAGACAAGGTGTGATCCTGCAGTTTATATTGTAAGACAAGGTGTGATCCTGCAGTTTATATTGTAAGACAAGGTGTGATCCTGCAGTTTATATTGTAAGACAAGGTGTGATCCTGCATCCTGCAGTTTATATTGTAAGACAAGGTGTGATCCTGCAGTTTATATTGTAAGACAATGTGTGATCCTGCAGTTTATATTGTAAGACAAGGTGTGATCCTGCAGTTTATATTGTAAGACAAGGTGTGATCCTGCAGTTTATATTGTAAGACAATGTGTGATCCTGCAGTTTATATTGTAAGACAATGTGTGATCCTGCAGTTTATATTGTAAGACAAGGTGTGATCCTGCAGTTTATATTGTAAGACAATGTGTGATCCTGCAGTTTATATTGTAAGACAAGGTGTGATCCTGCAGTTAGTTGTTATATTGTAAGACAATGTGTGATCCTGCAGTTTATATTGTAAGACAAGTGTGATCCTGCAGTTAGTTGTTTATATTGTAAGACAATGTGTGATCCTGCAGTTTATATTGTAAGACAATGTGTGATCCTGCAGTTTATATTGTAAGACAAGGTGTGATCCTGCAGTTTATATTGTAAGACAAGGTGTGATCCTGCAGTTAGATTGTTTATATTGTAAGACAATGTGTGATCCTGCAGTTTATATTGTAAGACAAGGTGTGATCCTGCAGTTTATATTGTAAGACAATGTGTGATCCTGCAGTTAGCTTGTTTATATTGTAAGACAATGTGTGATCCTGTAGTTAGCTTGTTTATATTGTAAGACAA
This sequence comes from Archivesica marissinica, assembly GCA_014843695.1. NCBI lineage: Eukaryota > Metazoa > Mollusca > Bivalvia > Venerida > Vesicomyidae > Archivesica > Archivesica marissinica. Next base: position 75,880,906 of record CM026402.1, on the reverse strand, counting down.
TGTGTGATCCTGCAGTTAGCTTGTTTATATTGTAAAACAATGTGTGATCCTGCAGTTTATATTGTAAGACAAGGTGTGATCCTGCAGTTAGCTTGTTTATATTGTAAGACAATGTGTGATCCTGCAGTTTATATTGTAAGACAAGGTGTGATCCTGCAGTTTATATTGTAAGACAATGTGTGATCCTGCAGTTTATATTGTAAGACAATGTGTGATCCTGCAGTTTATATTGTAAGACAAGGGTGATCCTGCAGTTAGCTTGTTTATATTGTAAGACAATGTGTGATCCTGCAGTTTATATTGTAAGACAAGGGTGATCCTGCAGTTAGCTTGTTTATATTGTAAGACAAGGTGTGATCCTGCAGTTTATATTGTAAGACAAGGTGTGATCCTGCAGTTAGCTTGTTTATATTGTAAGACAAGGTGTGATCCTGCAGTTTATATTGTAAGACAATATGTGATCCTGCAGTTTATATTGTAAGACAAGGGTGATCCTGCAACGTTTATATTGTAAGACAAGTTGTGATCCTGCAGTTTATATTGTAAGACAAGGGTGATCCTGCAGTTAGCTTGTTTATATTGTAAGACAAGGTGTGATACTGCAGTTTATATTGTAAGACAAGGTGTGATCCTGCAGTTAGCTTGTTTATATTGTAAGACAAGGTGTGATCCTGCAGTTTATATTGTAAGACAAGGTGTGATCCTGCAGTTTATATTGTAAGACAAGGGTGATCCTGCAGTTTATATTGTAAGACAAGGTGTGATCCTGCAGTTTATATTGTAAGACAAGGTGTGACCCTGCAGTTTATATTGTAAGACAAGGTGTGATCCTGCTGTTTATATTGTAAGACAAGTTGTGATCCTGCAGTTTATATTGTAAGACAATGTGTGATCCTGCAGTTTATATTGTAAGACAAGGTGTGATCCTGCAGTTAACTTGTTTATATTGTACTATTGTTTAATGGTGCAATGAACAGAGAAACATAAATTATGTTCATGAAATTAAAATGTTTTCCTCGTGTTATATATGTACGGTGAAAACCAGAGTGTTGTACCAATATCGGAGTAAGTACATGTATGACGTCGAGGCAACTTTCATTTGCAACCATAATCTACTAGTCAACCAACATTGCGGTTTGATGTCTGTACAACATCTGGCCAATCAACATCATTAGTTTATTGTGCAGAATGCAAAAACGCATTCTCAATAACCTAATACCTCTTATATCTAAACCATATATGAGAACAATGTATATTTCAAACCTGCTTTATGCAGTCAGTCAATGGAATGACAAAATGTGGCGGCTGTCTAATCTATGTAGAAATCTGTTACAGGTCTGCGTAACAAACATTTAATGTTTCCTTGTATTTTGTAAGCAGGTAATCCATGTGCATCCAACATTTCAGCACAACGTTATGAAAAGAAGAAACTTTCGAGTGCTACAGGTCATGCACATTCTCCATTGAGAACAACTACAGCATACATATCGAGTACTGATCAGCAGGATATCGTTGGACATCGTGAATCAAATGGGGAAAGATACTCTCTACCTATGCCTGTGGAATACACAACTGCCTTTCTTCAGTTACTGTGTCCAGATTTGATTCATTCTCTCATAGGCAATGGGTGTGATGTCACATTTACAGAAGATGAGGTTGTTATTAAGGGCACTCCTGATGCAGCCAAACTAGCAAATAAACGCTTAAAAGAGGCAATCAGAGATATGACAGAAGGCTATCCAGCTATAGAAAGCCTTGACTTGACTCAGTCAAATTTTAACGAAACTGAGGTTATTGGAAGAATGAAAGAAATACAAATTACTATGGAAGTCCACTGTATATTTAATGAAGTGAAAACAAATTTAATGTTTTATGGCAGGAGAGATGAATATGTGAAAAAAGCAAAAGACAAGATAATACAATTACTTCTGTCGCCAAGGAAAAAGACAGTTGATGAAGATCATTCAAAAGATGTCAAAACAACTGACCAGAAAGAGTCAAATGGAGACTCAAATGATGAAAAATCAGAATGGACTAAAAACAATGGCAAAGCTATGTCAAAATATGTTACATCAAATCGCCTGTTACAGCATGGTATAAATGCCAAAAAGAATCATCATGGAATTGACCGACAGTTCTCTTGGCCAACAGATGCCAAGGAGTATCGAGCCTATGTAACCAAAGAGAATATTGTTATCAAAGTATATTCAGCAGATATTTTATCTGCACCGGTTGAATGTATTGTAAATGCTGCCAATGTCAACTTAGCACATGGTGCAGGCCTGGCAAGAGCTATAGCAAAGGCTGCTGGAAATGACCTTATAGAAGAAGGCAATGATTATGTGGCACGTAATGGCAAACTCAAAGTAGGAGATGTTTGTGCTACAAGTGCCGGAAGAATGGCATACAAATATGTTATCCATGCTGTTGGACCCTGTTGGGAATATTATAAACCCCACTCGATGGTAGGTTACTGGAGTATTTGGAATACTGGAGTCAGAATCGCAGAATTATTGTCTTGTCAACATTCTGCCAACAGTTGTCTTGTGTCTTCCTCAAAAGGCATAGGATCGTTGTCTAATAATCATTCTATCCATCTGATTACCTTGTCAATGTAACTCTTCATCACATTTGGAAATGTCTTAGTACATGTTTGTATAATTGGTCTTATTCTAATTGGACACCGTTTCATGAATTTATTATTTGCCTGTGGCTATTTTGATTCGGACAATTCAAGGAACAGTGAAGACAATGGGTATTCCATCCACCTTTGCTTCAATAGCATCAGCATTGACTTTCACTTTCAGTTAATATTTTAAAGTGCTACTCTATATCGTCAGTACTAATTATGATATTGCTGTCATTTTAACAGAATTACACCAGTGTTTATATTGTATATATGCTGATCTCAAGAAAACTGTACATAATGAAAGTACATAATTATAAGTTTATGTACAAATGTAAGCTGTATTTTGTAGAAAGATGTGGAGAAATGCGAGGTTGATTTATGTAATGCTGTGACAAACAGTTTGTCAGTGGCAGAACACAATATGGTACAAACACTTGCAGTTCCTTCATTGAGTTCAGGTATGATATTTGACTTATGTGTACATGTTTGCTCTCTTTCCTGCTCTCTCTTACAATACTGTTGACATCACTTGATCGGTGTATGCTACCCCCCCCACACCCCGTTCCCACCCGTTCAATTGTGTGTGATTTACGTTTATTTATCGTCGCTACCGGTTGCCCATATGAGCGACGCCTCCTGAAGAGATTAGTCATTTTAGATTTTGGAGGATAGTGCATGATACAGACAGAGATCCATTCCAGAATCTCCTCTGGTTCTTTTACGTGCACGGTGTAAAGCACCGACACGAGACCTCGGTTTAACGTGCCATCTGAAAGACTGATAATTTTATTAGGGTCAGACGGGGGATCGAACCTGCGATCCCTGGATTACCAGTCCAGCGTGTTACCACTGGACTACAGATCCGTCTGTGCCACCCGTTCAACAAATTCTCTTTAGCATAAAATGTTGATGCCGTAGAAATGAGAAGTGATTGAAATAACTGTTTTTCAAGTTTCACAGTAAATATGAGTTATTGTATCATGTTACGTGTATACAGATCGCACATGAACTGTACAGTAATACATTAACCCATTCATACCGAGTAACTGACATGAACTGTACAGTAATACATTAACCCATTCATACCGAGTAACTGACATGGACTGGACAGTAATACATTAACCCATTCATACCGAGTAACTGACATGGACTGGACAGTAATACATTAACCCATTCATACCGAGTAACTGACATGAACTGGACAGTAATACATTAACCCATTCATACCGAGTAACTGACATGAACTGGACAGTAATACATTAACCCATTCATACCGAGTAACTGACATGGACTGGACAGTAATACATTAACCCATTCATACCGAGTAACTGACATGAACTGGACAGTAATACATTAACCCATTCATACCGAGTAACTGACATGAACTGGACAGTAATACATTAACCCATTCATACCGAGTAACTGACATGAACTGGACAGTAATACATTAACCCATTCATACCGAGTAACTGACATGAACTGGACAGTAATACATTAACCCATTCATACCGAGTAACTGACATGAACTGGACAGTAATACATTAACCCATTCATACCGAGTAACTGACATGAACTGGACAGTAATACATTAACCCATTCATACCGAGTAACTGACATGAACTGGACAGTAATACATTAACCCATTCATACCGAGTAACTGACATGAACTGGACAGTAATACATTAACCCATTCATACCGAGTAACTGACATGAACTGGACAGTAATACATTAACCCATTCATACAGAGTAACTGACATGAACTGGACAGTAATACATTAACCCATTCATACCGAGTAACTGACATGGACTGGACAGTAATACATTAACCCATTCATACCGAGTAACTGACATGGACTGGACAGTAATACATTAACCCATTCATACCGAGTAACTGACATGGACTGGACAGTAATACATTAACCCATTCATACCGAGTAACTGACATGGACTGGACAGTAATACATTAACCCATTCATACCAAGTAACTGACATGAACTGGACAGTAATACATTAACCCATTCATACCGAGTAACTGACATGAACTGGACAGTAATACATTAACCCATTCAACACCGAGTAACTGACATGAACTGGACAGTAATACATTAACCCATTCATACGAAGTAACTGACATGAACTGGACAGTAATACATTAACCCATTCAACACCGAGTAACTAACATGAACTGGACAGTAATACATTAACCCATTCAACACCGAGTAACTGACATGAAATGGACAGTAATACATTAACCCATTCATACCAAGTAACTGACATGAACTGGACAGTAATACATTAACAACCCATTCAACACCAAGTAACTGACATGAACTGGTGCATGATATTTTTAGACCAATAAATTAATAAGAAAATTACATTTGAACCAGTTCATTTATCAAAATGGGTAATTTTGTCACAAAATATTAATATTACTGGCTCGTCATGAGCCGGCTCATCTAGATCTACACTTTTTGTAAGCCTATTTAGGTCTGTAGTGTTGAAAGCGTTAATAGAACAGATCAGTACAATGTAAGTAACAAAGAAAATAAAAGTATAATTGCAATTGAATTTCTGCATTGCACATTATTATTTAAATACCCAAGTTCAGTCCTAATATTGTCCAATTTGACTCTGTAGTAATCGATGCCTTCTGTTTTGATTCAGGGATCTACGGCTGTCCGCAGGATCTCTGTAGCATGCAGTATGCAAAAGCCGTTCTAAACTATAGCAGGTTGTCGAGCTCTCCACTCGCAGAAATCCACTTTGTTGATAAAAACCTGGACATGGTCCGGATCATTCAGCGTACTTTCGATACTATGATACCTGGTGAGAAGGTTCCAAGATTCTACAATAAGTTAGACTATGTCTCTTCTCGAACACATTCAGCAATGGGAAAACACGCAAAGCATTCTCAGATAGGTAAAGTGCACTTTTACTTTATATAATCTCACATGAGGTTGGGCTATTAGCATAGGTGGGTGGTCTAGCATCCAGCATATGTAGTTTGTCAGTCCAAAACTGCATCAAGTGATTGTATCCTCTAAAACTGCCAGGTGTCAGTTTGATGAAACTTAGGATGGAAAATCATTGTGACTAATTAACCTCCCCTCTCCAGCTAATGAAATGACCTTGACCATACTGCACACGGTTGCTAAGCATTGTGAGAATGTTTCCTGCCATTAGCACATGATACCATGTTACTGTACTGCAACCCATTACAAGGAGTATATTTTGGTTGTACCAATGAGGCGTAATAAAAAAAAATGTTTGTTTCCGGTTTCCCGACCTACCCTAATTGTTGGCCCCGACCCTACAATTTTTTAAGCGATATCGGGCTGAGAAAAAAATCAGCGAAACAATTTGGAGAGTGTTAAATGTTCCAACATTTGTATCTTCAAAGAGCTTGACTTAGACTTGTTAGTGCATGCTCGATGTGCCCCGGGGAACAGCTGGACGAATGCAGCAGAACGTATCATGTCAATTTTAAACTTAGGTTTGCAGAATTGCTCATTAGAAAGAAAATCATTGAATGAAGAAGGTGAAAAGGTCGTCTAGAAGTGTGGCAGCATGGCTGAACTCAGAGAATTAGCCAGAAAACAACCAGAAGTTAAAGACACATGGAAACAGTCCATTGAACCTGTACAGTCAACAGTGAGAAACCGTTTTTTGAGACTCAAGTTGAAAGAGGAACCGTTCCAAGTCATTGATCCTGTTAGTGAAGGTGATATTGACATCATGCAGCGCCATTTGCGTGAACTATTTCCTACACTTGATACTGGCAAACTTCAGAAGGTGCACACAAGCAAAAATCAGGAATATGTTCAATGGGTGTCTGATCACTGCCGTGAAAGACATTACATATTTCAGATCAGGAAATGTCAAAACCCAGCTTGCTGTAGTCCAAGCAAATCTGATCAAATAGCATGGTTGCCTGACCCTATGCTTGATGATAGTGGTGAACACTATCTGAAGTATGAAACTGTAAAAAACATGGACACAACAGAGTTGGCTAGACCATCTATCAAAGCAAAGAACCCTCAAAATCAGAAAGGAAAGAAACGGCAAACAACACCGAATGTTTGTGACGGCAATGAATCTGAATATTATTCACACCTGTATACAACACAGAATGCTAGAGCTTACGTTGAGTGTATAGAGTGTCGAAAACCTAGAGTACAGTAAACACAGACTGACAGGACGCCAAAAAACGTCTTTGGCGGCTGACCTGAACGAGAGTGACTTTACGTGTGGTACCGTTGATGTGAAGGAGCCCACCTTTGCGTTGGATGTGAAATGTCGGCCACTGGAATGTGCAACCACAGTGGAGATCTGCTATTATGGAGCTTCTTTGGGGCCAGTGGACATTTGTTGCCATTGTGGAAGCTCTGGTGCCGAAGTAGACCAGGAGTTGAAAAAATCGTATAAAACTGTATTGCCAATATGCGATCTGTGCTTGGGCAATGGCAAACAAACCATTGTTCATAGACCATATGGAAAGAATACCACAAAGTGAAGTATCATGTATCACTTGAACTGATGCAGTTTTACACATCTAACAGTGCAGATCGCTTTTGATCTGGATCTGCATGGTTTGCAGTATAGCTAAGAGTAGTATGAAACTGATTTTCCCCCTGCTATGAGATTTCCAGGACATAAAAACATACAAATGGTGTACGCCAAGATCAGCTGCCACATTGTAAATGTGTCATCCGATCTGGGTCTACACTTTTTGCAATTGTATTGTGGTTGGAAATTTCACAGCAGGGCTCATATAAACACTATCATATAATTCTGAAAATACAACTATGTACATGTACTACTAGGTAATTCCCATTACACAATTATTTAACTCCATTGCTTTAATTAGATGCAATTATGGTGGGCAATTGTTTTTAAAAAGATACTTTGTATATAAAATGATATCAAAACACAATTTCGACGGATATGTAGTCCAGTGGTAACACGCTGGACTGGTAATCCAGGGATCGCAGGTTCGATCCCCCGTCTGACCCTAATAAAATTAACAGTCTTTCAAATGGGACGTTAAACCGAGGTCTCGTGTCGATGCTTTACACCGTGCACGTAAAAGAACCAGAGGAGATTCTGGAATTGGTCTCTGTCTGTATCATGCACTATCCTCCAAAATCTAAAATAACTAATTTCTTCAGGAGGCGTCGCTCATATGGGCAACCGGTAGCGACGATAAATAAACGTAAAACACACACACACACACACACAATTTCACATGTGTACTAAACAAGAACATTTCCTGTAGATATATAGTGCTAAATGCAGGTATTTGAAATGCATTTAATATCTGCATCATGATTTCATTTCTTTTATATCAAGCTGGCTGAAAATTGATTTCTGATTTTTATTCAATTAGATTTTATGAAGTTTGCCCATCAAAATAGCTGACAAGTCAAAGCAATGAATGTAAATAGTGTAGGTTGTGCGAACTATCGGTTATAGATGCAAGTTGTAATCCTTTACTGTGACTTTCTGGTAAGCTAGGCTTATAAAAAAAAAAAAAAAAAAAATCCCTACCTACCTACCCTATTTTTTCTGACAGTGAAATCGGAAACAAACATTTTATTTTTTTTGGCCTGAGAGACATTACTGGTTTTTCTATTACCTCCCTTGATGGATAAAGTCAGATTTATCCCTAAATGTATATTGGTCCTTTTAGTTGGAATCCTTTGTTTTTACTGTTGTCGTCTAAACAGATGTTGCGTTAGGATAAATGTAATTTTATCAAAATCGTGTTAATTAATTGAACCAATTTTTACAGTAATGTATCCATTGGACATGCTAAAGGATATAATTATGTCGAGATATAATCATTTCATAATTATAAGACGAGAATACAGATGAGAATGAAAACATGTGGTGCAAAGGAAATAACGATAAAAACAGAGTAAACCAATTAACAGGACCAATATACTATTAGGACTATTCAGGGGCAGTAACTGGCTAATGTTTATCATTGTTTATTAGCTCACCCGAGCACTTGTGCTCAATGTGAGCTTCGGTATTTGACTTTTTCCATCTGTCATGTGACAGGAACATCTCACTTCAAGCGACATCTCCTCCTGAACAACTTGTCCAATCATCTTGAAGCTTCATAACAATGATTATTGGATGATCCTCTTTCAACACTGCTCACATTAGGTGTCACTATGTCTTAAAACTAGGTCACTAGGTCAAATGATTACTAAATTTTAAAAACAATCTTTTCCGTAATTACTTGCAGGAATGTGATGAAATTTTGATTGGAGCTTTATGTGATGATAATATCTAAATATTGCTCAAGCCATCATATAATTGCTCACAGTTGCTAAGCATTATGGGATTGTTTTCTGCCCATTAGCACATGATACTTTTAAGGTCCCATTATGAGACGTATATTTTGGTTGCACAAATTGTTTTTGCATATTACATGCTTTTCTGTTTTTAACACTGTTAAGATATAGATATATATTTATTATAACATAATTTGCACTACAGATGGGTAATATTGTCTATGCATGTATTCGTACTTCATTAGTGTAATAACTATGCAAATGAGCAATGAATGTATTCATACGCTCTGTAAACAAAATTAACAACCAACATGGCGTCGCAATTTTGGTGTCACTGAAAATCATCATCGAGCTATAAACACTAAATCCTGCATGACTGCTATAAATACTACAAATCCTGCACGATGGCTATAAATACTACAAATCCTGCAGGACGGCTATAAATACAACAAATCCTGCACGACGGCTATAAATACTACAAATCCTGCACGATGGCTATAAATACTACAAATCCTGCAGGACGGCTATAAATACTACAAATCCTGCACGACGGCTATAAATACTACAAATCCTGCAGGACGGCTATAAATACTACAAATCCTGCACGACGGCTATAAATACTACAAATCCTGTACAACGGCTATAAATACTACAAATTCACATTTCCACTGCGTAGGCTACGCAGTATATTCGTTTTGTAGATGGTGAAACCAATTATCGAAAAGATTAGGTTTATTTCGTAATAGCTGGAATTTTCGGTATTGTATCCGATCACAATTGACTTAAGATTGCAAATTTCTTTATTTATTCCCAATACTATAAAAGTATTGATGATTCTATTCCAAAAATCTGAAACAAGACTGCAACGAACAAAGAAATGTTCCATATGTGAACGTCGTTGCATACAGTGCAATTTGGATTGGGTTTGAGTCTCCACCTATATAGATTCTGTCCTGTAGGATTGGGTTTGAGTCTCCACCTATATAGATTCTGTCCTGTAGGACTGGGTTTGAGTCTCCACCAATATAGATTCTGTCCTGTAAGATTGGGTTTGAGTCTCCACCTATATAGATTCTGTCCTGTAGGTTTGGGTTTGAGTCTCCACCTATATAGATTCTGTCCTGTAGGACTGGGTTTGAGTCTCCACCTATATAGATTCTGTCCTGTAAGATTGGGTTTGAGTCTCCACCTATATAGATTCTGTCCTGTAGGTTTGGGTTTGAGTCTCCACCTATATAGATTCTGTCCTGTAGGATTGGGTTTGAGCCTCCACCTATATAGATTATGTCTTGTAGGATTGGGTTTGAGTCTCCACCAATATAGATTCTGTCCTGTAGGTTTGGGTTTGAATCTCCACCAATATAGATTCTGTCCTGTAGGTGTGTCCTGTAGGATTGGGTTTGAGCCTCCACCTATATAGATTCTGTCCTGTAGGTTTGGGTTTGAGTCTCCACCAATATAGATTCTGTCCTGTAGGATTGTCCTGTAGGTTTGGGTTTGAGTCTCCACCTATATAGATTCTGTCCTGTAGGATTGGGTTTGAGTCTCCACCTATATAGATTCTGTCCTGTAAGATTGGGTTTGAGTCTCCACCTATATAGATTCTGTCCTGTAGGTTTGGTTTGAGTCTCCACCTATATAGATTCTGTCCTGTAGGATTGGGTTTGAGTCTCCACCTATATAGATTCTGTCCTGTAAGATTGGGTTTGAGTCTCCACCTATATAGATTCTGTCCTGTAGGTTTGGGTTTGAGTCTCCACCTATATAGATTCTGTCCTGTAGGATTGGGTTTGAGCCTCCACCTATATAGATTATGTCCTGTAGGATTGGGTTTGAGTCTCCACCAATATAGATCCTGTCCTGTAGGATTGGGTTTGAATCTCCACCAATATAGATTCTGTCCTGTAGGTGTGTCCTGTAGGATTGGGTTTGAGCCTCCACCTATATAGATTCTGTCCTGTAGGATTGGGTTTGAGTCTCCACCAATATAGATTCTGTCCTGTAGGATTGTCCTGTAGGTTTGGGTTTGAGTCTCCACCTATATAGATTCTGTCCTGTAGGATTGGGTTTGAGTCTCCACCTATATAGATTCTGTCCTGTAGGATTGGGTTTGAGTCTCCACCAATATAGATTCTGTCCTGTAGGTTTGGGTTTGAGTCTCCACCAATATAGATTCTGTCCTGTAGGACTGGGTTTGAGTCTCCACCTATATAGATTATGTCCTGTAGGATTGTGTTTGAGTCTCCACCTATATAGATTCTGTCCTGTAGGATTGGGTTTGAGTCTCCACCTATATAGATTCTGTCCTGTAAGATTGGGTTTGAGTCTCCACCTATATAGATTCTGTCCTGTAGGTTTGGGTTTGAGTCTCCACCTATATAGATTCTGTCCTGTAGGACTGGGTTTGAGTCTCCACCTATATAGATTCTGTCCTGTAAGATTGGGTTTGAGTCTCCACCTATATAGATTCTGTCCTGTAGGTTTGGGTTTGAGTCTCCACCTATATAGATTCTGTCCTGTAGGATTGGGTTTGAGCCTCCACCTATATAGATTATGTCTTGTAGGATTAGGTTTGAGTCTCCACCAATATAGATTCTGTCCTGTAGGTTTGGGTTTGAATCTCCACCAATATAGATTCTGTCCTGTAGGTGTGTCCTGTAGGATTGGGTTTGAGCCTCCACCTATATAGATTCTGTCCTGTAGGTTTGGGTTTGAGTCTCCACCAATATAGATTCTGTCCTGTAGGATTGTCCTGTAGGTTTGGGTTTGAGTCTCCACCTATATAGATTCTGTCCTGTAGGATTGGGTTTGAGTCTCCACCTATATAGATTCTGTCCTGTAGGATTGGGTTTGAGTCTCCACCAATATAGATTCTGTCCTGTAGGTTTGGGTTGGAGTCTCCACCAATATAGATTCTGTCCTGTAGGACTGGGTTTGAGTCTCCACCTATATAGATTATGTCCTGTAGGATTGTGTTTGAGTCTCCACCTATATAAATTCTGTCCTGTAGGATTGGGTTTGAGTCTCCACCTATATAGATTATGTCCTGTAGGTTTGGGTTTGAGTCTCCACCTATATAGATTATGTCCTGTAGGTTTGGGTTTGAGTCTCCACCAATATAGATGCTGTCCTGTAGGATTGGGTGTGAGTCTCCACCTATATAGATTCTGTCCTGTAGGATTGGGTTTGAGCCTCCACCTATATAGATTCTGTCCTGTAGGATTGGGTTTGAGCCTCCACCAATATAGATTATGTCCTGTAGGTTTGTCCTGTAGGATTGGGTTTGAGTCTCCACCTATATAGATTCTGTCCTGTAGGTTTGTCCTGTAGGATTGGGTTTGAGTCTCCACCTATAGATATTCTGTCCTGTAGGTTTGTTCTGTAGGATTGGGTTTGAGCCTCCACCTATATAGATTCTGTCCTGTAGGTTTGTCCTGTAGGATTGGGTTTGAGTCTCCACCAATATAGATTCTGTCCTGTAGGATTGGGTTTGAGCCTCCACCTATATAGATTCTGTCCTGTAGGATTGTCCTGTAGGATTGGGTTTGAGTCTCCACCAATATAGATTCTGTCCTGTAGGATTGGGTTTGAGTCTCCACCAATATAGATTCTGTCCTATAGGATTGGGTTTGAGTCTCCACCAATATAGATTCTGTCCTGTAGGATTGGGTTTGAGTCTCCACCAATATAGATTCTGTCCTGTAGGATTGGGTTTGAGTCTCCACCAATATAGATTCTGTCCTGTAGGATTGGGTTTGAGTCTCCACCAATATAGATTATGTCCTGTAG
>CM026402.1:75844701-75867185 GCA_014843695.1 Archivesica marissinica | reverse complement strand
TTAATTTTCAAATTTCGAATCGTTGATGGTCTAAAAATCTCAAATGTATTGTTTTGTTACGTCTGAAAGTTTTATGTTCATTCGTACTGCCTGTTTTACTAAGAAATGGATTTTAATGTATGAGCTAGATTATATGCCACAGAAAGAACTACAAGCCCATGCATTTCGGGTTCTTGGCGCGTGTTTTGTGTCATCCGATCAATATATATGTGATTATATTTGATGATGATGATTGAGCTTATTTACCCTCGCCACCGGCGAACCATATCCATTTTTATACTTTTTTTTCACCGACTTTTTGACGGGTATTAAATGTAATAATAACTGACATTAAATATATACATATTTGTTAATTCATATATTCATGCAATATTAATATTATTTTCATTAAATGAACAAAACACTAAAGTGTATAGTCAATTAATTCGAAATATGTGGAAAAGTTAGCAATGACACCAGTTGGTCACAGTTTTCAAAAAGTCAGTCATACAGAAGTGTTTATCTGGGTTTATTGTTTGGCAACATTAAACTGAGACAAATTAATCTCCGTCAACCCCTTCATAACTTTTCGTGCAAATCACAATAATTACCGAACCGTTTATAATCGCCGGGTGCACCAAATACAACATTTGTATATGTGTATATAATTTGTTTTGACCAATTTGATCCCTTTTTATACATTTTTTCACCGACTTTGGGTATTAAATGAACACCTTGGTAAATTAAAAACTGCGAAAGATTCTAGCCCTGGACAATTCTTATTTCAATAATTACTATATACCCCCGTTTAAACAAATTATATGCAAAGTATACCTGGGACTCCTTTAAACGCCCCCCTTTTTTCATACCTCTTGAAACAGTCCCTATTATCCACTAGTATAGCGTATCCATAGCAACGAACCAACACGTGTGTAGTGTACTCAACCTGGAGAGCAGTTTAACCTTACATCGATTTCCATATATGGGCTGAAGCAGGGAAAAACTTCAAAGTCATTCACCAACGGGCAATGCGTCATAAAAATGGAAGCGAGGGAACTATCTGTGGTGTAACTTACATATGTCTTTGATCTGTGCCGACAGCTCTGATACTGTGGGAACTAATGACATTTTGACATGTGCAGGCCAAGTAAATTTTAATTTTTTCTGAATTATGTACCAAACCTATACTGAATACAGGTTGAAAATATATTTTCCCTCGCTTTGATAACCCTACCATAACTATAAAATATTTCAATTCGCCGACGTCAGTTTGCAATATTTGTTTTAAAACTCACTTTGAATATATGTGTCACTTTCAAAAAAAACTACCCGACGCAGTAACCAAAAGTAATCATATCAATTATCCCGGCCTAACTGGACAAAACATCATATTTTGTTGATAATTTCACAAGTTTGTGTGACATTTCTAATTGTTTTTGTTTTTTTAATTTATGTTTATTTACTGTCGCGACCGGATTCCCATTTGAGCGACGGGCAGTTTATCTAACAACACCTGTGTATTGTCCCATGCCACTACTCAATTATAAATGTGGCATGCATGGGACAATATGCAAATTGGTCGTGTCTAAGGTGATCTTATGCGGGCTAACCGTTTAATGATCGATCTGATTGGCTGTGTCTGTAAGAAAGGTTGTCCTTGTATAATTATGCCGTGGTTTAATTTACATATGTCGGATTTTTTGAGTAATTAGCAATAAAACATTATGTTATTGTTCACAAAAATCTTATGAATCAATTATTGAAAAATTTCTTCAACTCCTGATGTCAATTTTATCAACCCGTCTTATATGCGAGTGCATGCCAAAATCCACAGATTTCAGGACCAAAGTAGGGGGTTCGTCTTATAGGCGAGGTCGCCTTATAGTCGAGTATGTACGGTAATCTCTTCAGGAGGTGTCGCTCATATGGACAACCGGTAGCGACGATAAATAAACGTAAAACACACGATAAATAAACGTAAAACACACGATAAATAAACGTAAAACACACGATAAATAAACGTAAAACACACGATAAATAAACATAAAACACACACACACACTAAAATAATGAAAACATATGCAACTGAAACCAAAATAAGTAAACTTGTTAAATGATATGTGTTAACCCTTTCCTTAATGGCTGTTCGATTAGCGCAGTGGTTAGTGCGCTCTCGCTTCTCACCAATGCAACCCGGGTTCGATCCTCGGAACGGGATTTATGTGAGATGGTACGGCAGTCTTCACGAAACTTTGCCAGAGTTTGTCTGACACCGGTCAGACAAATGATTAAAATGCACTTAAAATATATTTTGTCTGACCGAAGGATTTTTTGTCTGACATGTCAGGCGGTCTTACGGATTTCGGGAAGACTGGTACGGTTGTCACCAGATCGGACAGGTGGATTTTCTCCGGGTACTCCGGTTTCCTCCCAGACGAATTACCACATATACGCTTTCATCCGTGCCAACGAGAGTGATTAATATAAGTTGTTAAAACTTGTTTCGCAATTGTTGTAAAATAAATAAAGTTTAAACTTTATCCATTTCCTTCATAGAGATTTAGGTTAATATACTATTATATCTCCATACAAACGACAGCCATTTAGCTATCATGCAGTTGATAAATAGTCGCCATATGTATCCCACCTCCATAGATATTACTGGGACTTCATAGAGATTTAGGTTAATATACTATTATATCTCCATACAAACGACAGCCATTTAGCTATCATGCAGTGGATAAGTTAAAGTAGTCACCATATATATCCCACCTCCATAGATATTACTGGGACTACATGAGATTCTGGCCTTTATTACGAACATTGGTTTGGCTACTATATTGTCAATGTATGTCGTATTGGTAATGGCGTCAGGAGGTGCATCTATGAGAGAAATGGTTAAATCATATTTGATTGCCAAAGGTTTTCCACCAGTGCAAATAAAAAATTTAAAAAGTCATGTGACTTGGTTCCAAGATGGCCGCCATCATAATGTTCCATTGAATTTCCGATACACATTCTGTCAATACTTCTTTATTTGTGTTTTTACAAAGTTCTTTCACCACATTGATGAGCTTTAGATTTCCAAATCATCATGAATCTTATTGTTCGTTTTCCATTAAAGAGACTATTTGTTTTATTGGAATCAAAGTAAATGTCTGTAGTCCTGTGATAAAGTGTCGGATGGATTTGGAATTGAACGGTCGATACTCGGTCAGGCCACGTATGATTGAGCAAGGCAACTCACACACATTGCTTAGTACTAGTTAACCGCTTAGGTCGACTAGGCCTGCCCAGGAAAAAATGTATAGATCCCCACAAGATTAAACTTTTACATTTGATAATTTAAAAGCAATCGTTTGGAAATTTCCTTTTGAACATTGTTTATGTTGTAAGACAATGTGTGATATTGCAGTTTATATTGTAAGACAATGTGTGATCCTGCAGTTTATATTGTAAGACAATGTGTGATCCTGCAGTTTATATTGTAAGACAATGTGTGATCCTGCAGTTTATATTGTAAGACAATGTGTGATCCTGCAGTTTATATTGTAAGACAATGTGTGATCCTGCAGTTTATATTGTAAGACAAGGTGTGATCCTGCAGTTTTGTTTATATTGTAAGACAGTGTGTGATCCTGCAGTTTATTTGTAAGACATGTGTGATCCTGCAGTTTATATTGTAAGACAAGGTGTGATCCTGCAGTTTATATTGTAAGACAATGTGTGATCCTGCAGTTTATATTGTAAGACAAGGTGTGATCCTGCAGTTTATATTGTAAGACAAGGTGTGATCCTGCAGTTTATATTGTAAGACAAGTGTGATCCTGCAGTTTATATTGTAAGACAATGTGTGATCCTGCAGTTTATATTGTAAGACAAGGTGTGATCCTGCAGTTTATATTGTAAGACAAGGTGTGATCCTGCAGTTTATATTGTAAGACAATGTGTGATCCTGCAGTTAGTTTGTTTATATTGTAAGACAAGGTGTGATCCTGCAGTTTATATTGTAAGACAAGGTGTGATCCTGCAGTTTATATTGTAAGACAGGTGTGATCCTGCAGTTTATATTGTAAGACAAGTTGTGATCCTGCAGTTTATATTGTAAGACAATGTGTGATCCTGCAGTTTATATTGTAAGACAAGGGTGATCCTGCAGTTAGTTGTTTATATTGTAAGACAAGGTGTGATCCTGCAGTTTATATTGTAAGCTGTGATCCTGCAGTTTATATTGTAAGACAAGGTGTGATCCTGCAGTTTATATTGTAAGACAAGGGTGTTGGTTTTTTGTGGTGTGTTGGTTTTTTGTGTGTGTGATCCTGCAGTTTATATTGTAAGACAAGGTGTGATCCTGCAGTTGTTTATATTGTAAGACAATGTGTGATCCTGCAGTTTATATTGTAAGACAATGTGTGATCCTGCAGTTTATATTGTAAGACAAGGTGTGATCCTGCAGTTTATATTGTAAGACAATGTGTGATACTGCAGTTTATATTGTAAGACAATGTGTGATCCTGCAGTTTATATTGTAAGACAATGTGTGATCCTGCAGTTTATATTGTAAGACAAGGTGTGATCCTGCAGTTTATATTGTAAGACAAGGTGTGATCCTGCAGTTTATATTGTGTGTGTGTCTGCAGTTTATATTGTAAGACAAGGTGTGATCCTGCAGTTTATATTGTAAGACAATGTGTGATCCTGCAGTTTATATTGTAAGACAATGTGTGATCCTGCAGTTTATATTGTAAGACAATGTGTGATACTGCAGTTTATATTGTAAGACAATGTGTGATTGGTTTATATTGTAAGACAAGGTGTGATCTTGCAGTTAGATTGTTTTTGTTTATATTGTAAGACAAGGTGTGATCCTGCAGTTAGTTTGTTTATATTGTAAGACAAGGTGTGATCCTGCAGTTTATATTGTAAGACAATGTGTGATCCTGCAGTTTATATTGTAAGACAATGTGTGATCCTGCAGTTTATATTGTAGACAATGTGTGATTGGTTTATATTGTAAGACAATGTGTGATCCTGCAGTTTATATTGTAGCAAGGTTATACTGCAGTTTATATTGTAAGACAATGTGTGATCCTGCAGTTAGTGTTATTGTAAGAAAGGTGTGATCCTGAGTTTATATTGTAAGACAAGGTGTGATCCTGCAGTTAGCTTGTTTATATTGTAAGACAAGGTGTGATCCTGCAGTTTATATTGTAAGACAATGTGTGATCCTGCAGTTTATATTGTAAGACAATGTGTGATCCTGCAGTTATATTGTAAGACAAGGTGTGATCCTGCAGTTTATATTGTAAGACAAGGTGTGATCCTGCAGTTTATATTGTAAGACAATGTGTGATCTGCAGTTTATATTGTAAGACAATGTGTGATCCTGCAGTTTATATTGTAAGACAAGGTGTGATCCTGCAGTTTATATTGTAAGACAAGGTGTGATCCTGCAGTTAGTTTGTTTATATTGTAAGACAAGGTGTGATCCTGCAGTTTATATTGTAAGACAATGTGTGATCCTGCAGTTTATATTGTAAGACAAGGGTGATCCTGCAGTTAGCTTGTTTATATTGTAAGACAAGGTGTGATCCTGCAGTTTTGTTGTGTGATCCTGCAGTTTATTTGTGGGGTGTTGGTTAGCTTGTTTTATATTGTAAGACAATGTGTGATCCTGCAGTTTATATTGTAAGACAAGGTGTGATCCTGCAGTTTATATTGTAAGACAAGGTGTGATCCTGCAGTTTATATTGTAAGACAATGTGTGATCCTGCAGTTTATATTGTAAGACAATGTGTGATCCTGCAGTTAGTTGTTTATATTGTAAGACAAGGTGTGATCCTGCAGTTGTTGTTTATATTGTAAGACAAGGTGTGATCCTGCAGTTGTTGTTTATATTGTAAGACAATGTGTGATCCTGCAGTTTATATTGTAAGACAAGGTGTGATCCTGCAGTTGTATATTGTAAGACAAGGTGTGATCCTGAGTTGCTTGTTTATATTGTAAGACAATGTGTGTCCTGCAGTTTATATTGTAAGACAAGGTGTGATCCTGCAGTTTATATTGTAAGACAATGTGTGATCCTGCAGTTTATATTGTAAGACAAGGTGTGATCCTGCAGTTTATATTGTAAGACAAGGTGTGATCCTGCAGTTTATATTGTAAGACAATGTGTGATCCTGCAGTTTATATTGTAAGACAAGGTGTGATCCTGCAGTTAGCTTGTTTATATTGTAAGACAATGTGTGATACTGCAGTTTATATTGTAAGACAATGTGTGATCCTGCAGTTTATATTGTAAGACAATGTGTGATACTGCAGTTTATATTGTAAGACAAGGTGTGATCCTGCAGTTTATATTGTAAGACAAGGTGTGATCCTGCAGTTTATATTGTAAGACAATGTGTGATCCTGCAGTTTATATTGTAAGACAAGGTGTGATCCTGCAGTTTATATTGTAAGACAATGTGTGATCCTGCAGTTTATATTGTAAGACAAGGTGTGATCCTGCAGTTTGTTTATATTGTAAGACAATGTGTGATCCTGCAGTTTATATTGTAAGACAATGTGTGATCCTGCAGTTTATATTGTAAGACAAGGTGTGATCCTGCAGTTTATATTGTAAGACAAGGTGTGATCCTGCAGTTTATATTGTAAGACAATGTGTGATCCTGCAGTTTATATTGTAAGACAAGTGTGATCTGCAGTTTATATTGTAAGACAAGGTGTGATCCTGCAGTTTATATTGTAAGACAAGGTGTGATCCTGCAGTTTATATTGTGGTGTGTTGGTTTTGTTTATATTGTAAGACAATGTGTGATCCTGCAGTTTATATTGTAAGACAATGTGTGATCCTGCAGTTAACTTGTTTATATTGTACTATTGTTTAATGGTGCAATGAACAGAGAAACTTAAATTATGTTCATGAAAATGTTTTCCTCGTGTTATATATGTACAGTGAAAACCAGAGTGTTGTACCAATATCGGAGTAAGTACATGTATGACGTCGAGGCAACTTTCATTTGGAACCATAATCTACTAGTCAACCAACATTGCGGTTTGATGTCTGTACAACATCTGGCCAATCAACATCATTAGTTTATTGTGCAGAATGCAAAAACGCATTCTCAATCTACTAATACCTCTTATATCTAAACCATATATGAGAACAATGTATATTTCAAACCTGCTTTATGCAGTCAGTCAATGGAATGACAGAATGTGGCGGCTGTCTAATCTATGTAGAAATCTGTTACAGGTCTGCGTAACAAATATTTAATGTTTCCTTGTATTTTGTAAGCAGGTAATCCATGTGCATCCAACATTTCAGCACAACGTTATGAAAAGAAGAAACTTTCGAGTTCAGTACGAAAACCTGGACACAGATCTGCTACAGGTCATGCACATTCTCCATTGAGAACAACTACAGCGTACATATTGCGTACTGATCAGAAGGATATCGTTGGACATTGTGAATCAAATGGGGAAAGATACTCTCTACCTATGCCTGTGGGATATACAACTGCCTTTGTTCAGTTACTGTGTCCAGAGTTGATTCATTCTCTCATAGGCAATGGGTGTGATGTCACATTTACAGAAGATGAGGTTGTTATTAAGGGCACTCCTGATGCAGCCAAACTAGCAAATAAATGCTTACAAAAGGCAATCAGAGATTTGACAGAATCCTATCCAGCGATAGAAAGCCTTGACTTGACTCAGTCAAATTTTAACGAAACTGAGGTTATTGGAAGAATAAAAGAAATACAAATGTTCATGGAAGTCCACTGTATATTTAATGAAGTGAAAACAAATTTAAAGTTTTATGGCAGGAGAGATGAATATGTGAAAAAAGCAAAAGACAAGATAATACAATTACTTCTGCCGCCAAGGAAAAAGACAGTTGATGAAGATCATTCAAAAGATGTCAAAACAACTGACCAGAAAGAGTCAAATGGAGACTCAAATGATGAAAAATCAGAATGGACTAAAAACAATGACAAAACTATGTCAAAATATGTTACACCAAAGCGCCTGTTACCGCATGGTATAAATGCCAAAAAGAATCATCATGGAATTGATCGACAGTTCTCTTGGCCAACAGATGCCAAGGAGTATCGAGCCTATGTAACCAAAGAGAATATTGTTATCAAAGTATATTCAGCAGATATTTTATCTGCACCGGTTGAATGTATTGTAAATGCTGCCAATGTCAACTTAGCACATGGTGCAGGCCTGGCAAGAGCTATAGCAAAGGCTGCTGGAAATGACCTTATAGAAGAAGGCAATGATTATGTGGCACGTAATGGCAAACTCAAAGTAGGAGATGTTTGTGCTACAAGTGCCGGAAGAATGGCATACAAATATGTTATCCATGTTGTTGGACCCTGTTGGGAATATTATAAACCCCACTCGATGGTAGGTTACTGGAGTATTTGGAATACAGGAGTCAGAATTGCAGAATTATTGTCTTGTCAACGTTCTGCCAACAGTTGTCTTGTGTCATCCTCAAAAGGCATAGGACCGTTGTCTAATAATCATTCTATCCATCTGATTACCTTGTCAATGTAACTCTTACAGTTTTCATCACATTTGGAAATGTCTTTCAAATCTCCATTTCGTCCAATAGTACATGTTTGTATAATTGGTCTTATTCTAATTGGACACCGTTTCATGAATTTATTATTTTCCTGTGGCTATTTTGATTCAGACAATTCAAGGAACAGTGAAGACAATGGGTATTCCATTCACCTTTGCTTCAATAGCATTAGCATTGACTTTCACTTTCAGTTAATATTTTAAAGTGCTACTCTATATCGTCAGTACTAATTATGATATTGCTGTCATTTTAACAGAATTACACCAGTGTTTATATTGTATATATGCTGATCTCAAGAAAACTGTACATAATGAAAGTACATAATTATAAGTTTATGTACAAATGTAAGCTGTATTTTGTAGAAAGATGTGGAGAAATGCGAGGTTGATTTATGTAATGCTGTGACAAACAGTTTGTCAGTGGCAGAACACAATATGGTACAAACACTTGCAGTTCCTTCATTGAGTTCAGGTATGATATTTGACTTATGTGTACATGTTTGCTCTCTTTCCTGCTCTCTCTTACAATACTGTTGACATCACTTGATCGGTGTATGCTACCCCCCCCACACCCCGTTCCCACCCGTTCAATTGTGTGTGATTTACGTTTATTTATCGTCGCTACCGGTTGCCCATATGAGCGACGCCTCCTGAAGAGATTAGTCATTTTAGATTTTGGAGGATAGTGCATGATACAGACAGAGATCCATTCCAGAATCTCCTCTGGTTCTTTTACGTTCACGGTGTAAAGCACCGACACGAGACCTCGGTTTAACGTGCCATCTGAAAGACTGTTAATTTTATTAGGGTCAGACGGGGGGATCGAACCTGCGATCCCTGGATTACCAGTCCAGCGTGTTACCACTGGACTACAGATCCGTCTGTGCCACCCATTCAACAAATTCTCTTTAGCATAAAATGTTGATGCCGTAGAAATGAGAAGTGATTGAAATAACTGTTTTTCAAGTTTCACAGTAAATATGAGTTATTGTATCATGTTACGTGTATACAGATCGCACATGAACTGTACAGTAATACATTAACCCATTCATACCGAGTAACTGACATGAACTGGACAGCAATACATTAACCCATTCATACCGAGTAACTGACATGAACTGGACAGCAATACATTAACCCATTCATACCGAGTAACTGACATGAACTGGACAGTAATACATTAACCCATTCATACCGAGTAACTGACATGAACTGGACAATAATATATTAACCCATTCATACCGAGTAACTGACATGAACTGGACAGTAATACATTAAGCCATTCATACCGAGTAACTGACATGAACTGGACAGTAATACATTAACCCATTCATACCGAGTAACTGACATGAACTGGACAGTAATACATTAACCCATTCATACCGAGTAACTGACATGAACTGGACAATAATATATTAACCCATTCATACCGAGTAACTGACATGAACTGGACAGTAATACATTAACCCATTCATACCGAGTAACTGACATGAACTGGACAGTAATACATTAACCCATTCATACCGAGTAACTGACATGAACTGGACAGTAATACATTAAGCCATTCATACCGAGTAACTGACATGAACTGGACAGTAATACATTAACCCATTCATACCGAGTAACTGACATGAACTGGACAGTAATACATTAACCCATTCATACCGAGTAACTGACATGAACTGGACAGTAATACATTAACCCATTCATACCGAGTAACTGACATGAACTGGACAGTAATACATTAACCCATTCATACCGAGTAACTGACATGAACTGGACAGTAATACATTAACCCATTCATACCGATTAACTGACATGAACTGGACAGTAATACATTAACCCATTCATACCGAGTAACTGACATGAACTGGACAGTAATACATTAACCCATTCATACCGAGTAACTGACATGAACTGGACAGTAATACATTAACCCATTCATACCGAGTAACTGACATGAACTGGACAGTAATACATTAACCCATTCATACCGAGTAACTGACATGAACTGGACAGTAATACATTAACCCATTCATACCGAGTAACTGACATGAACTGGACAGTAATACATTAACCCATTCATACCGAGTAACTGACATGAACTGGACAGTAATACATTAACCCATTCATACCGAGTAACTGACATGAACTGGACAGTAATACATTAACCCATTCATACCGAGTAACTGACATGAACTGGACAGTAATACATTAACCCATTCATACCGAGTAACTGACATGAACTGGACAGTAATACATTAACCCATTCATACCGAGTAACTGACATGAACTGGACAGTAATACATTAACCCATTCATACCGAGTAACTGACATGGACTGGACAGTAATACATTAACCCATTCATACCGAGTAACTGACATGGACTGGACAGTAATACATTAACCCATTCATACCGAGTAACTGACATGGACTGGACAATAATATATTAACCCATTCATACCGAGTAACTGACATGAACTGTACAGTAATACATTAACCCATTCATACCGAGTAACTGACATGAACTGGACAGTAATACATTAACCCATTCATACCGAGTAACTGACATGAACTGGACAGTAATACATTAACCCATTCATACCGAGTAACTGACATGAACTGGACAGTAATACATTAACCCATTCATACCGAGTAACTGACATGAACTGGACAGTAATACATTAACCCATTCATACCGAGTAACTGACATGAACTGGACAGTAATACATTAACCCATTCATACCGAGTAACTGACATGGACTGGACAGTAATACATTAAGCCATTCATACCGAGTAACTGACATGAACTGGACAGTAATACATTAACCCATTCATACCGAGTAACTGACATGAACTGGACAGTAATACATTAAGCCATTCATACCGAGTAACTGACATGAACTGGACAGTAATACATTAACAACCCATTCAACACCAAGTAACTGACATGAACTGGTGCATGATATTTTTAGACCAATAAATTAATAAGAAAATTACATTTGAACCAGTTCATTTATCAAAATGGGTAATTTTGTCACAAAATATTAATATTACTGGCTCGTCATGAGCCGGCTCATCTAGATCTACACTTTTTGTAAGCCTATTTAGGTCTGTAGTGTTGAAAGCGTTAATAGAACAGATCAGTACAATGTAAGTAACAAAGAAAATAAAAGTATAATTGCAATTGAATTTCTGCATTGCACATTATTATTTAAATACCCAAGTTCAGTCCTAATATTGTCCAATTTGACTCTGTAGTAATCGATGCCTTCTGTTTTGATTCAGGGATCTACGGCTGTCCGCAGGATCTCTGTAGCATGCAGTATGCAAAAGCCGTTCTAGACTATAGCAGGTTGTCGAGCTCTCCACTCGTAGAAATCCACTTTGTTGATAAAAACCTGGACATGGTCCGGATCATTCAGCGTACTTTCGATACTATGATACCTGGTGAGAAGGTTCCAAGATTCTACAATAAGTTAGACTATGTCTCTTCTCGGACACATTCAGCAATGGGAAAACACGCAAAGCATTCTCAGATAGGTAAAGTGCACTTTTACTTTATATAATCTCACATGAGGTTGGGCTATTAGCATAGGTGGGTGGTCTAGCATCCAGCATATTTAGTTTGTCAGTCCAAAACTGCATCAAGTGATTGTATCCTCTAAAACTGCCGGGTGTCAGATTGATGAAACTTAGGATGGAAAATCATTGTGACTAATTAACCTCCCCTCTCCAGCTAATGAAATGACCATGACCATACTGCACACGGTTGCTAAGCATTGTGAGAATGTTTCCTACTATTAGCACATGATACCATGTTACTATTAGCAAACCATTACAAGGAGTATATTTTGGTTGTACCAATGAGAGACATTACTGGTTTTTCTATTACCTCCCTTGATGGATAAAGTCAGATTTATCCCTAAATGTATATTGGTCCTTTTAGTTGGAATCCTTTGTTTTTACTGTTGTCGTCTAAACAGATGTTGCGTTAGGATAAATGTAATTTTATCCAAATCGTGTTAATTAATTGAACCAATTTTACAGTAATGTATACATTGGACATGCTAAAGGATATAATTATGTCGAGATTTAATAATTTGATAATTATAAGACGAGAATACAGATGAGAATGGAAAACATGTGGTGCAAAGGAAACAACGATAAAAACAGAGTAAACCAATTAACAGGACCAATATACTATTAGGATTATTCAGGGGCAGTAACTGGCTAATGTTTCTCATTGTTTATTAGCTCACCCGAGCACTTGTGCTCAATGTGAGCTTCGGTATTTGACTTTTTCCATCTGTCATGTGACAGGAACATCTCACTTCAAGCGACATCTCCTCCTGAACAACTTGTCCAATCATCTTGAAGCTTCATAACAGTGATTATTGGATGATCCTCTTTCAACACTGCTCACATTAGGTGTCACTATGTCTTAAAACTAGGTCACTAGGTCAAATGATTACTAAATTTTAAAAACAATCTTTTCCGTAATTACTTGCAGGAATGTGATGAAATTTTGATTGGAGCTTTATGTGATGATAATATCTAAATATTGCTCAAGCCATCATATAATTGCTCACAGTTGCTAAGCATTATGGGATTGTTTTCTGCCCATTAGCACATGATACTTTTAAGGTCCCATTACGAGACGTATATTTTGGTTGCACAAATTGTTTTTGCATATTACATGCTTTTCTGTTTTTAACACTGTTAAGATATAGATATATATTTTATTATAACATAATTTGCACTACAGATGGGTAATATTGCCAATGCATGTTCGTATTTCATTAGTGTAATAACTATGCAAATGAGCAATGAATGTATTCATACGCTCTGTAAACAAAATTAACAACCAACATGGCGTCGCAATTTTGGTGTCACTGAAAATCATCATCGAGCTATAAACACTAAATCCTGCATGACTGCTATAAATACTACAAATCCTGCACGACGGCTATAAATACTACAAATCCTGCAGGACGGCTATAAATACTACAAATCCTGCACGACGGCTATAAATACTACAAATCCTGCACAGCGGCTATAAATACTACAAATCCTGCAGGACGGCTATACATACTACAAATCCTGCAGGACGGCTATAAATACTACAAATCCTGCACGACGGCTATAAATACTACAAATCCTGCACGACGGCTATAAATACTAAATCCTGCATGACTGCTATAAATACTACAAATCCTGCATGACGGCTATAAACACTAAATCCTGCATGACTGCTATAAATACTACAAATCCTGCACGACGGCTATAAATACTACAAATCCTGCACGACGGCTATAAATACTACAAATCCTGCACGACGGCTATAAATACTACAAATCCTGCACGACGGCTATAAATACTACAAATCCTGCACGACGGCTATAAATACTAAATCCTGCATGACTGCTATAAATACTACAAATCCTGCATGACGGCTATAAACACTAAATCCTGCATGACTGCTATAAATACTACAAATCCTGCACGACGGCTATAAATACTACAAATCCTGCACGACGGCTATAAATACTACAAATCCTGCACGACGGCTATAAATACTAAATCCTGCATGACTGCTATAAATACTACAAATCCTGCATGACGGCTATAAACACTAAATCCTGCATGACTGCTATAAATACTACAAATCCTGCACGACGGCTATAAATACTACAAATCCTGCACGACGGCTATAAATACTACAAATCCTGCACAACGGCTATAAATACTACAAATCCTGCACGACGGCTATAAATACTACAAATCCTGCACAACGGCTATAAATACTACAAATCCTGCACAACGGCTATAAATACTACAAATCCTGTACAACGGCTATAAATACTACAAATCCTGTACAATGGCTATAAATACTACAAATCCTGTACAACGGCTATAAATACTACATATCCTGCACGACGGCTATAAATACTACAAACCCTATTGCTCCATTCACGACCAGCTACAGTAGCAATTTCAACGTAAAACTGTCCAAAAGTTGTGCAAATAGCCGGTATTTAAACATTACACATTGTGACCAAATTGTTAAATCACTTGTGACGTAATAGTACAGTACTTGTTGTGATGTAATAGTACAGTACTTGTTGTGATGTAATAGTACAGTACTTGTTGTGATGTAATAGTACAGTACTTGTTGTGATGTAATAGTACAGTACTTGTTGTGATGTAATAGTACAGTACTTGTTGTGATGTAATAGTACAGTACTTGTTGTGACGTTATTGGTGTGACGTTATTGTCGCTCGTGCTCCATTCATACATTTAACGTGATAGTATACATGTAGAATGCACACTGTTGTTTAGAATACATTTACTAGTTTTTTGCTTCATAATAGTTTCATGAATTTAACAGCTGATTATCACATAAGCAAAGTAACTAATATATACATGTACAATTACAAATATAATGTTTACCTATTCATTTACAACGGACCACATAACGCGTTCATTGATAATAACTGAAGCATATGTACATGATATATTTACAATTCGGTGAATTTGCAGTTTTTTTGGACGAATATGTTATAAATAGGATCTTATATTCGTGTTCATTTGTTATTGAATTTAATTAACTCGTCTTCCGAAAAGATAAAAAGAGGCTTGTTTTTATCGTTTTTATCGTTTTTAGAAGACAAGTTTAATACTAGTTTATTGATTTGATTAACTCGTCTTCTAGAAACGATAAAATATCACCAAAGGCTTGTTTTTAGAAGACGGGTTAAATAAATTCAATAACAAATGACCACTCATATAATTTTATACACTCAACAAAAATATTTTTTTAAAGGAAATTTATACAAATTTATTTTACCTTGATTGCGAAACAAGTTCTTTCAACGTATATTAATTACTCTTGAGACCTCATTCCTGATGGAATCCATCGCCATGAAGGAGAGAGAAGAGGCAATGTGGAATTTAAATGCCTTGCCTAAGGGCACAATCGTAACAAAATTCCTAACCCGTCACCTGAGGTTTTACAATATTTGGAGCAAACTAATAACCAAATAATATCAATATTCGTATCATCTTATTGGTTATATTTTATTACAGAACGTTATGCATGATCTTCTGTAAAATAATTTCGGATAAAATGCATTAAATGACAATAAGAAAATATTTATATTGAATGATTATTAATTGGTTCCAAATATTATAAAATTCTAAGTAACCAATTAGGAATATTTTTTTTCTCTTTTTATTTAAATTTTTTGAACAATCATGTACAATAAACAGTTGTTTACAAAATACAAAATGTACAAACAATATACAAAATGTACAAACAATATACAATATGTACAAACAATATACAATATGTACAAACAATATACAATATGTACAAACAATATACAATATGTACAAACTAAATACAATATGTACAAACAATATACAATATGTACAAACAATATACAAAATGTACAAACAATATACAAAATGTACAAACAATATACAATATGTACAAACAATATACAAAATGTACAAACAATATACAATATGTACAAACAATATACAATATGTACAAACAATATACAATATGTACAAACAATATACAATATGTACAAACAATATACAATATGTACAAACAATATACAATATGTACAAACAATATACAATATGTACAAACAATATACAATATGTACAAACAATATACAATATGTACAAACAATATACATATGTACAAACTAAATACAATATGTACAAACAATATACAATATGTACAAACAATATACAATATGTACAAACTAAATACAATATGTACAAACAATATACAATATGTACAAACAATATACAATATGTACAAACTAAATACAATATGTACAAACAATATACAATATGTACAAACAATATACAAAATGTACAAACTAAATGCAATCAAGTACTACTAGCAGGAGTTTATAGATAATCGTGATGTTAACAAACATCTGTCACACTAACTGGATAAACGAGGTTTAAATATTATTATTCATTACAGATTGCACATCATTTTCAAAAAACAATGATATTTTGTTAAAAGAAAAATACTGTGTAGCTTATAACATAACATAGCATAACATAACATAACATAACATAACATAACAGTAATCACTTAGAATTGTTCTATGAAGCGCTTCAAAAAGTTAAGCTTTGTCTTTTTGAAGAGTAAATATTCTTTCACAGTTATTAACTCGTACAAGAAAATTGCGAAAATATTCACATTTCCACTGCGTAGGCTACGCAATATATTCGTTTTGTAGATGGTGAAACCAATTATCGAAAAGATTAGGTTTATTTCGTAATAGCTGGAATTTTCGGTATTGTATCCGATCACAATTGACTTAAGATTGCAAATTTCTTTATTTATTCCCAATACTATAAAAGTATTGATGATTCTATTGCAAAAATCTGAAACAAGACTGCAACGAACAAAGAAATGTTCCATATGTGAACGTCGTTGCATACAGTGCAATTTGGATTGGGTTTGAGTCTCCACCTATATAGATTCTGTCCTGTAGGATTGGGTTTGAGTCTCCACCTATATAGATTCTGTCCTGTAGGACTGGGTTTGAGTCTCCACCTATATAGATTCTGTCCTGTAAGATTGGGTTTGAGTCTCCACCTATATAGATTCTGTCCTGTAGGTTTGGGTTTGAGTCTCCACCTATATAGATTCTGTCCTGTAGGATTGGGTTTGAGCCTCCACCTATATAGATTATGTCTTGTAGAATTGGGTTTGAGTATCCACCAATATAGATTCTGTCCTGTAGGTTTGGGTTTGAATCTCCACCAATATAGATTCTGTCCTGTAGGTGTGTCCTGTAGGATTGGGTTTGAGCCTCCACCTATATAGATTATGTCCTGTAGGATTGTCCTGTAGGTTTGGGTTTGAGTCTCCACCAATATAGATTCTGTCCTGTAGGATTGTCCTGTAGGTTTGGGTTTGAGTCTCCACCTATATAGATTCTGTCCTGTAGGATTGGGTTTGAGTCTCCACCTATATAGATTCTGTCCTGTAGGATTGGGTTTGAGTCTCCACCAATATAGATTCTGTCCTGTAGGTTTGGGTTGGAGTCTCCACCAATATAGATTCTGTCCTGTAGGACTGGGTTTGAGTCTCCACCTATATAGATTATGTCCTGTAGGATTGTGTTTGAGTCTCCACCTATATAAATTCTGTCCTGTAGGATTGGGTTTGAGTCTCCACCTATATAGATTATGTCCTGTAGGTTTGGGTTTGAGTCTCCACCTATATAGATTATGTCCTGTAGGTTTGGGTTTGAGTCTCCACCATATAGATTCTGTCCTGTAGGATTGGGTTTGAGTCTCCACCTATATAGATTCTGTCCTGTAGGATTGGTTTGAGTCTCCACCTATATAGATTCTGTCCTGTAGGATTGGGTTTGAGTCTCCACCAATATAGATTCTGTCCTGTAGGATTGGGTTTGAGTCTCCACCTATATAGATTATGTCCTGTAGGATTGGGTTTGAGTCTCCACCTATATAGATTCTGTCCTGTAGGTGTGTCCTGTAGGATTGGGTTTGAGCCTCCACCTATATAGATTCTGTCCTGTAGGTTTGTCTGTAGATTGGGTTTGAGTCTCCACCTATATAGATTCTGTCCTGTAGGATTGGGTTTGAGTCTCCACCTATATAGATTCTGTCCTGTAGGATTGGGTTTGAGTCTCCACCTATATAGATTCTGTCCTGTAGGTTGGGTTTGAGTCTCCACCATATAGATTCTGTCCTGTAGATTTGGGTTTGAGTCTCCACCTATATAGATTCTGTCCTGTAGGATTGGGTTTGAGTCTCCACCTATATAGATTCTGTCCTGTAGGATTGGGTTTGAGTCTCACCTATATAGATTCTGTCCTGTAGGTGTCCTGTATTGGGTTTGAGTCTCCACCTATATGATTCTGTCCTGTAGGATTGGGTTTGAGTCTCCACCTATTATTTTCTGTCCTGTAGATTGTCCTGTAGGATTGGGTTTGAGTCTCCACCTATATAGATTCTGTCCTGTAGGTTTGGGTTTTGGTTTTTGTTTGTCTGTAGGATTGGGTTTGAGTCTCCATCTATATAGGTTCTGTCCTGTAGGATTGGGTTTGAGTCTCCACCTATATAGATTCTGTCCTGTATGTTTGTCCTGTAGGATTGGGTTTTGAGTCTCCACCTATATGGATTCTGTCCTGTAGGATTGGGTTTGAGTCTCCACCTATATAGATTATGTCCTGTAGGATTGGGTTTGAGTATCCACCTATATAGATTATGTCCTGTAGGATTGGGTTTGAGTCTCCACCTATATAGATTCTGTCCTGTAGGTTTGTCCTGTAGGATTGGTTTTGAGTTTCACCTATATAGATTATGTCCTGTAGGTTTGTTCTGTAGGTTTGTGTTTGAGTCTCCACCTATATAGATTATGTCCTGTAGGTTTGGGTTTGAGTCTCCACCTATATAGATTCTGTCCTGTATGTTTGGGTTTGAGTCTCCACCTATATAGATTCTGTCCTGTAGGTTTGTTGTAGGTTTGGGTTTGAGTCTCCTCCTATATAGATTCTGTCCTGTAGGATTGGGTTTGAGTCTCCACCTATATAGATTCTGTCCTGTAGTTTGGGTTTGAGTCTCCACCTATATAGATTCTGTCCTGTAGGATGGGTTTGAGTCTCCACCTATATAGATTCTGTTCTGTAGGTTGGGTTTGAGTCTCCACCTATATAGATTTGTTGTAGGTTTGTCCTGTAGGACTGGGTTTGAGTCTCCACCTATATAGATTCTGTCCTGTAGGATTGGGTTTGAGTCTCCACCTATATAGATTCTGTCCTGTAGGTTTGTCCTGTAGGATTGGGTTTGAGTCTCCACCTATATAGATTCTGTCCTATAGGATTGGGTTTGAGTCTCCACCTATATAGATTCTGTCCTGTAGGTTTGGGGTTTGGTCTCCACTATTAGATTCTGTCCTGTAGGATTGGGTTTGAGTCTCCACCTATATAGATTCTGTCCTGTAGGATTTCCTGTAGGATTGGGTTTGAGTCTCCACCTATATAGATTCTGTCCTGTAGGATTGGGTTTGAGTCTCCACCTATATATATTCTGTCCTGTAGGATTGTCCGGTAGGATTGGGTTTGAGTCTCCACCTATATAGATTCTGTCCTGTAGGTTTGTCCTATAGGTTTGGGTTTGAGTCTCCACCTACATAGATTATGTCCTGTAGGTTTAAGTTTGAGCCTCCACCTATATATATTCTGTCCTGTAGGTTTGGGTTTGAGTCTCCACCTATATAGATTCTGTCCTGTAGGTGTGTCCTGTAGGATTGGGTTTGAGCCTCCACCTATATAGATTCTGTCCTGTAGGTTTTGGTTTGAGTCTCCACCAATATAGATTCTGTCCTGTAGGATTGGGTTTGAGTCTCCACCTATATAGATTCTGTCCTGTAGGGTTGGGTTTGAGTCTCCACCAATATAGATTATGTCCTGTAGGTTTGGGTTTGAGTCTCCACCAATATAGATTCTGTCATGTAGGACTGGGTTTGAGTCTCCACCTATATAGATTATGTCCTGTAGGTGTGTCCTGTAGGATTGGGTTTGAGCCTCCACCAATATAGATTCTGTCCTGTAGGTGTGTCCTGTAGGACTGGGTTTGAGTCTCCACCAATATAATTAGTCCTGTAGGATTGGGTTTGAGTCTCCACCTATATAGATTCTGTCCTGTAGGATTGTCCTGTAGGATTGGGTTTGAGTCTCCACCTATATAGATTCTGTCCTATAGGATGGTTTTGAGTCTCCACCTATATAGATTCTGTCCTGTAGGTTTGGGTTTGAGTCTCCACCTATATAGATTCTGTCCTGTAGGATTGTGTTTGAGTCTCCACCTATATATATTCTGTCCTGTGTGTTTGGGTTTGAGTCTCCACCTATGTATATTCTGTCCTGTAGGTTTGTCCTGTAGGATTGGGTTTGAGTCCCCACCTATATAGATTATATCCTGTAGGATTTGGTTTGAGTCTCCACCTATATAGATTCTGTCCTGTAGGATTGGGTTTGAATCTCCACCTATATATATTCTGTCCTGTAAGTTTGGGTTTGAGTCTCCACCTATATAAATTCTGTCCTGTAGGATTGGGTTTGAGTCTCCACCTATATATATTCTGTCCTGTAGGTTTGGGTTTGAGTCTCCACCAATATAGATTATGTCCTGTAGGATTGGGTTTGAGTCTCCACCTATATAGATTCTGTCCTGTAGGTTGGGTTTGAGTCCTCCACCTATATAGATTCTGTCCTGTAGGATTGGGTTTGAGTCTCCACCAATATAGATTCTGTCCTGTAGGATTGGGTTTGAGTCTCCACCTATATAGATTCTGTCCTGTAGGATTGGGTTTGAGTCTCCACCTATATAGATTTTGTCCTGTAGGATTGGGTTTGAGTCTCCACCTATATAGATTCTGTCCTGTAGGTGTGTCCTGTAGGACTGGGTTTGAGTCTCCACCAATATAAATTATGTCCTGTAGGATTGGGTTTGAGTCTCCACCTATATAGATTCTGTCCTGTAGGATTGTCCTGTAGGATTGGGTTTGAGTCTCCACCTATATAGATTCTGTCCTATAGGATTGGGTTTGAGTCTCCACCTATATAGATTCTGTCCTGTAGGTTTGGGTTTGAGTCTCCACCTATATAGATTCTGTCCTGTAGGATTGGGTTTGAGTCTCCACCTATATAGATTCTGTCCTGTAGGATTATCCTGTAGGATTGGGTTTGAGTCTCCACCTATATAGATTCTGTCCTGTAGGATTGGGTTTGAGTCTCCACCTATATAGATTCTGTCCTGTAGGTTTGGGTTTGAGTCCCCACCTATATAGATTCTGTCCTATAGGATTGGGTTTGAGTCTCCACCTATATAGATTCTGTCCTGTAGTTTGGGTTTGAGTCTCCACCTATATAGATTCTGTCCTGTAGGAATTGGGTTTGAGTCTCCACCTATAATATTCTGTCCTGTAGGATATCCTGTATGATTGGGTTTGAGTCTCCACCTATAAGATTCTGTCCTGTAGGATTGGTTTGAGTCTCCACCTATATAGATTCTGTCCTGTAGGATTGGCCTTTGAGTCTCCACCTATATATATTCTGTCCTGTAGGATTGTCCTGTAGGATTGGGTTTGAGTCTCCACCTATGTAGATTATGTCCTGTAGGTTTGTCCTGTATGTTTGGGTTTGAGTATCCACCTATATAGATTATGTCCTGTAGGTTTGGGTTTGAGCCTACACCTATATAGATTATGTCCTGTATGTTTGTGTTTGAGTCTCCACCTATATAGATTATGTCATGTAGGTTTGTCCTGTAGGTTTGGGTTTGAGTCTCCACCTATATAGATTCTGTCCTGTAGGATTGTCCTGTAGGTTTGGTTTTGAGTCTCCACCTATATAGATTATGTCCTGTAGGTTTGTCCTGTAGGTTTGGGTTTGAGTATTCACTATATAGATTTTGTCCTGTAGGTTTGGGTTTGAGTCTCCACTTATATAGTTCTGTTGTGTTGTGTCCTGTAGGTTTGGGTTTTGAGTCTCCACCTATATAGGTTTGTCCTGTAGGATTGGGTTTTGAGTCTCCACCTATTTAGATTATGTCCTGTAGGTTTGTCCTGTATGATTGTGTTTGAGTCTCCACCTATATAGATTATGTCCTGTAGGATTGGGTTTGAGTCTCTACCTATATAGATTATGTGCTGTAGGATTGGGTTTGAGTCTTCACCTATATAGATTATGTCCTGTAGGTTTGTCCTGTAGGATTGGGTTTTGAGTCTCCACCTATATAGATTCTGTCCTGTAGGTTTGTCCTGTAGGATTGGGTTTTGAGTCTCCACCTATATAGATTCAGTCCTGTAGGATTGGGTTTGAGTCTCCACCTATATAGA
>CM026402.1:75817690-75843701 GCA_014843695.1 Archivesica marissinica | reverse complement strand
AGATTATTTGGAGAAAAGATGTTTTAGTTACTACTGGGACAATTAGTAAAAGAGCCTTCACCAGATTTCCTTCACCCGAGGTTGGGGAATTAGTTGATTAAACGGATGCATAGTGAAATTGATCTCTCAATCTACAATATCATTCTATTAGATATCAGAAGCTGCCGTTAAGTTAATAATCAGTAAACCATTATAATGTATGCAATATCTACATGTACTGCATTACTAATACCTCAGACAAATTGTTTGGCAAATTAACTACAACGTCTGAGTATCTATATCTCTAAATTTTACTCACAAATCAGTAGACTGTAAACCTGTGGAACTGGCACACTAATCACTTTAAAAGTCTTAAAATTCCATATTCACCACACAGTGTCAATCCATGTCTATATACATATCACAGTAAGAGTCTTGTTCTCAACCATACTTAAAGAATATCCATATATAGAAACTAGTCACTAGCTCCGAGATCCGAGGGTGGGGTTCGTTGATCAGGGACAGGACAATTCACAAAGACAACCAGATCGTAGTTTATAGTATCTATTGTGCACAGCACGGTAAAACTGGTTAACGTACAACAGTCAAGCCCTGAAATGGACAATAGCGAACAATAACTATGTTGTACCAAATAAGTCAATAATACATGTATAGCATATGTCAACAATCGTATTATACCTTATGACCACAAGCTCAACATTATTCTACATGTATATAATCTGCCAACATCACTATACATGTATACAATCTGTCAACACTATTCTACACATATGAACAAACGTGTATCGACAGTATTAATACTAAAATGATCGGATTCGCACGGTCCGTGGTGAATAGTGGCCATTCCAAGTAAAACCTATTAAAATCAATTAAAGACAAGTCAGCTATACAGAAACCATAGACATCACATATACACATGTATATGCTTACCAATTGTGGATTGGACCTGTTGCTGTACAAACTCCACTATTACACTTTCTCTCTCACGGTGATAATCTGTAAGTTGTTATAGAACAGTGTGAATATGCATAGAGAGAAACAGTGATATAATCCATTACCATTTAAATAAGTAATTAACATATGCCGCCATTTTAAGTTATGCATGTACCTGGTACATGTCTTGAAATGTATATCTCTAGAATATCAACAAATACACATAGCTCATTTATGATTTCTTTAGTACTATAAAACAAACAACAATGACAGCTAACCAAATGAACCAACCTGTTATTCCATGATTGAAATTAACTAAAATAAATATGATTCTAAATATTGACATCTGACCACTTCAGATATATGGAAGGCAGTGAAATCAGCTGATCATAAAACTATAGCGCGGGAAACCAACCACGGCTGAATGAACATGATTTATATACTGTACTCTGGTCAAGGGGAGACAACAAACAACTCTTACCAAACTGCTATATGACAGGGGCTAAATAAACGTAAACCTAAGCATCAACAATTTCCACCTGGTTACACACAGACAAACATAAAACAAATAAGAACAATGACCCCCACCCCCTATGTATAAACTGAACATCAATGCCAAAGAATAATATGTGTAGACTATAATTATGAGAGAGATGGTCACTTTTCAATGCGTCGCTCATATGGGCAACCGGTAGCGACGATAAATAAACGTAAAACACACAATTCCATGCCATAAAATAATGACCCCCTGTATGTAAACTATATGAGTGTGTGTGTCACTTTTCGTCACTTTTCCATGCCATAAAATAATGACTCCCCGTATGTAAACTATACAAGTGAGGGGGGGTCACTTTTCCATGCCATAGAATAATGACCCCTGTATGTAAACTATATGAGTGAGTGGGTCACTTTTCGTCACTTTTCCATGCCATAGAATAATGACCCCCCTATGCTTAAACTGTACAAGTGAGGGGGTCACTTTTTCATGCCATAGAATAATGACCCCCTATATGTAAACTATAGGAGTGAGTGAGTCACTTTACCATGCCATAAAATAATGACCCCCTATGTTTACATAGTACGAGTGACGGCGGGTCACTTTTCCATGCCATGGAATAATGACCCCCTGCATGTAAATGAGTGGGAGGGGGTCACTATCCATATCATAGGATAATCACCCACATATGTGTAGATTATATGAGTGGGAGGGTGTCACTATCCATATCATAGAATAATCACCCACATATGTGTAGATCATATGAGTGGGAGGGTGTCACTATCCATATCATAGAATAATCACCCACATATGTGTAGATTATATGAGTGGGAGCAGGGTTCCCGTTGGCGGGCGCCAATGGCGCCAATTGTGACAAAAAACAAATATTGGTGCTAATTTTTGTGAATTGCCGAAAAATATTTGGCGCAACTTTTTTAAAAATATTTTTTCTTTTTTGGCACATGTTTTGTCAAATATATGGCTTCATATCTTTATTTGTGAACTATATGGCTCTTAGTTGGCTCCAAGTTTTTTAAATTGGCTCCACTATTTTTCAATTGGCGACAGAAGTGGCGCAGACAAATATTCAGACAGAGGCAACCCCAAGGAGGGGCTCACTATCCATATCATAGAATAATTACCCCCATATGTGTAGATTATATGAGTGGGAGGGGCTCACTATCCATATAATAAAATAATCACCCTGATATGTGTAGATTATATGAGTGGGAGGGGTCACTATCCATATCATAGAATAATCACCCACATATGTGTAGACTATATGAGTGGGAGGGGGTCACTATCCATATCATAGAATAATCACCCCCATATGTGTAGATTATATGAGTGGGAGGGGCTCACTATCCATATAGGATAATCACCTTTTCGAATCCGTTTCGTACTCGATCCGTTTCGTACCAATTTCATGAAAAATAAAATTAAATGCAGATCAGCTAAAAAATTGAATTTTGTATAATCGACATTTCTATTGGTTTGTCAAGGCTATTCTGGATGCAGGACCCCATAAGGCTCATGTTGAAATCAACTACTCTTGATCATGTGGTGACCTTTGCAACTGGGATACAATGTAGAACTATGCAAGTTGTATGTATGTATGACTACATTTATGTCAAACCACTTGCGGAGACCTAGAAATGCTTTCCTGGGCAGAATTAGTCGACCTGAGTTGTTAACCAGTACTAAGGATTTTGTGTGAGGTATCAAATCCGGACTGTTCTATTTCAAGTCCTATGCTCTACATGTACCACAAAGTAACTTAAATACTTGTATGGTTGAACCGTTCTAAATCCAGATGCAAAGCTCAGCAAACTAGTCAATGTTTTCTCTAATTATGATAACAACATTACTGGTTGCACCCAAGACACACCTTGGTCCAGAGGTTATTATAATTATGGTTGGGGAAAAAGTTATCTGTACGAAAAGTACCAACATGCATATTGACTCTTGAAAAATCCAGTTTGACTCTTGAGATATTGACCATGATTAGTTGTGCTCATTCATACAAATGGAATTACATGGTCATTAGTTGTTCTCATTCATACAAATGGAATTACATGGTCATTAGTTGTGCTCATTCATACAAATGGAATTACATGGTCATTAGTTGTGCTCATTCATACAAATGGAATTACATGGTCATTAGTTGTGCTCATTCATACAAATGGAATTACATGGTCATTAGTTGTGCTCATTCATACAAATGGAATTACATGGTCATTAGTTGTGCTCATTCATACAAATGGAATTACATGGTCATTAGTTGTTCTCATTCATACAAATGGAATTACATGGTCATTAGTTGTGCTCATTCATACAAATGGAATTACATGGTCATTAGTTGTTCTCATTCATACAAATGGAATTACATGGTCATTAGTTGTTCTCATTCATACAAATGGAATTACATGGTCATTAGTTGTTCTCATTCATACAAATGGAATTACATGGTCATTAGTTGTTCTCATTCATACAAATGGAATTACATGGTCATTAGTTGTTCTCATTCATACAAATGGAATTACATGGTCATTAGTTGTGCTCATTCATACAAATGGAATTACATAGTCATTAGTTGTTCTCATTCATACAAATGGAATTACATGGTCATTAGTTGTTCTCATTCATACAAATGGAATTACATAGTCATTAGTTGTTCTCATTCATACAAATGGAATTACATGGTCATTAGTTGTGCTCATTCATACAAATGGAATTACATGGTCATTAGTTGTGCTCATTCATACAAATGGAATTACATAGACATTAGTTGTGCTCATTCATACAAATGGACTTACATAGACATTAGTTGTGCTCATTCATACAAATGGAATTACATAGTCATTAGTTGTGCTCATTCATACAAATGGAATTACGCTAGTATAAGTTGTCTACACTAACTGAAGACGACTGTCCAGGTACTACTATAAATTCTAGTAAGTTCCGATATTTTACTTTTTTCAAATAAGTACTGGTCCTATAAATAAGACTTTCTTGTCTATTATTTATTAATATATTTTGTTATTTTTATTACCATCAACAATATGAATGTTTGTTATTTATAATGTTACATTTTGTACATATGTAATTTATTATATTGGAAAAAACAAACAATTAGTATAGATAAACCCCCCTTTTTTTTCTTTCGAAAATCGGGTGTTCTTTGTATATAACTGGCCATTTATGATATAGATACTGTTCACACCATCATGAATTTTATATTACCAGAAAGAGAATTCTCTAAACACTTTATGTTGGTCATAAAAAGATTGCATGATGTCTTGAAACAATAATATTAGTTCAAACAAAGCAGGTGTAAATTGGCCCCAATTTTT
Source organism: Archivesica marissinica (assembly GCA_014843695.1). Taxonomy (NCBI): domain Eukaryota; kingdom Metazoa; phylum Mollusca; class Bivalvia; order Venerida; family Vesicomyidae; genus Archivesica; species Archivesica marissinica. Next base: position 75,838,919 of record CM026402.1, on the reverse strand, counting down.
CCAACAATCAGTATGGACACAGTGTCAGTATGGTCAACCTCTCTGTATTGGCTATTGATTACCAATACACTGATAATGGTGAGTGTGTTTTACGTTTATTTATCGTCGCTACCGGTTGCCCATATGCGCGACGCCTCCTGAAGAGATTAGTCATTTTAGATTTTGGAGGATAGTGCAATGATACAGTCAGAGACCCATTCCAGAGAATCCTCTGATTCTTTTACATGCACAGTGTAAAGCACCGACACGAGACCTCGGTTTAACGTCCCATCTGAAAGGCTATTAATTTGTATTAGGGTATTGATTTAAATGGTCTTATATGGCTATATTGGTATGGAGCATAGAGTTAAGCTAGCCTGATCTATGAACAATTCTTATATGATTGGTCAATGTCCAATAATATAATATTATTTGTTGGTATTTTGAATGGTTTTGATTAGATAAAAAGCAGAATGAAACACTTTGAGATTGCTAGAAAAAGGTTACGTTTGAGCTCCTGGACTGGGGACTTATATTTATTAGGTAGCATAAAACAGCTACTGTTAATACAATGTATGATTTTAGTGGCATAATGCTAGCCACATTAGCATCCTTAATCTGCTACAGGACTCTTATGTTAATTTGTAACTATATTTGGATTACATTAAACAACCTAAATAATTAACTGGAACTTAATTCTGTGTTATGTATCGTTATTGCTGGACAATTGTAAATATATTAAACTAGGAACGGGAATCATCATTGGTTTAATTGACCATGCAATCCGTGGACTGACTACGTGTATGTTACACTGCTCTACCATGCTAATTCCCCATATAGAGCTAGCCTGCACACGAGTTCAAACCCGGGAACTTGAGTCAGTGACAGATATCCCAGTGGTAGTGTCGTTTTGGCTTCAATGGCACATTTGCGTTTTCTAATGTATTTTCTGATTTCGTTGTCCACCCAAGGAGGGACTGTTTGTCTGTTATAATTTTTTGGGTGGTGTCTTTAGCAAATTCGTGAATTTGGAGCGTGATGTTCATTGCATATTGGTTTATGTCATTATTGTAGAGGGTATTTACAGTTAAAAGTAGAAACGTTGAGGCTTAGTGTATTGTAATCTCATTTTCAAACTGCCAACTGTTTAGTCTAATACCTTATTTTTGGAGTACTTTAAACAGCAAAAGATAGGACAGTGTTATCTGACATTTTGATCTAAGAATGGTCTCCATACTGATGATGGGGTAGAAACAAGAAATGGGTCTAAGATAAGATAGAGTTTGACCTTTCGATGAACTATGTACCTTCATTATACATTTGAAAAAAAATATACTCGAATGAACATCTAATTTGTGTTATTTTGTAGATTGTTTGTATCGTGGAATTGTCAAATGCGAGGAAATCTGCTAATTATTTTAATTTGTGGTAAGAATTTATTCTAGAATTGAATTATATTTAATTTATAATTATATGTTAGTATAGATTTACCCCTTTATGTCATAATTTAAAAGATGTTTGTCTCCCATTTCCCGACCGACACATTAAAAACGACCTGTCTCAAAATATTTATTGTCCTTTTTCTAAAGAAACTAGTGTTAGTCAACTGATATAAAGCTTCATATTTAGAACTACAGATTTATTTGTGCGGAAACAGATGGGTTGTTGCTTATTACTATGCTCATGCTACCATCATTCGGAATGTTATTATTATTTTTTTGTTTTCCTTCCTACCTAGTTTAAACATATTTTATTCAGAAAATAACATATAAGAATAAAGTGTTACAAGAGAAATAATTTGGATTGGAAAACAAGCATATTAAAATGCTTATACAAATTCCTTTCCATAGTGGAGTTTGCAAACATAAATTTAACACATTAGAGCCAGTGTATGGTAGGTATTCTTTGAGCATTGGATAGGTTTAATTCTATATAGTTCAAACCTGATACTGAATTTTAATGCACACGGTGACTAATTGTTATCCTGATTCAATGCATTAATTAGTGTTAGTTTATAACATTAGTAGAACATACTAGGTACTGTCTCACACGCTGCATAGATAGGGGGTCGGACATTTGATGGTAAATGACTAGATCTCGAAGCGCTTAGTTGCTCCTATGAAGCGTTGGACTCGTAGGAAGATGTGTTTATTGACTTCGAATGTAAGTCGGTCATCACCGTACAGTAGATTATTTAACGTATGTGCACATGGGAGATCGTGAAGATAGTGTTGGCGCAATGCATGGTATCTTGGACATTGAAACAGGAAGTGGAATGTAGTCTCTACAACGCCGCATATGCACAGAGGAGAAGGAACAATATTTCTTCTGTGAAGATCGAAGCTTAGCGCACTGCACCCCAAGCGAAGGCGTGCGTGATATACTTGGTTTTTCCTATTGCCAATGTTGTAAATTGTTTTCTTTTGTTTAGCTCTAGTATTCAGCTTGCTTTTAAATTCTCCTATGGTTGAGGCATTTTTAAGTTCTTGTGGAAGTATATTCCACTGGCGAATAGTTAGAGGCAGAAAAGAAGAAGCATGTGATTGAGTTTTGCAGTGAATATTGGGTATAGCTGTAAGTGATCGTAAGGCATATGGCTGATTTGGCTGGGGTGGAATTAGATTTGACAGGTAAGCGGGTGAAAGTCCATTTTTCATCTTATAAAGTAAGACAAGGCGATGCTTGCGTCGCCTTTCAGCTAAAGTATCCCAGCTAAGATCGGTATAGAGTCTGTCGGTGTTACAGTATTTAGTAGCACCTGTGATAATTCTAGCTGCTTCTAATTGAACGGATTCGATGTCGCATTTGATCTTGTTCGTACAGTTTCCCCAGACAACATCAGCGTACTCCAAGAGGGGCCTAATGAATGATATATACATTTTTTCTAGGCTACAACGAGATAAGAGATATTTTAGACTTCTTAAGATGCCAATGCGTTGCCATGCCTTGTTAATGAAAGCCTGTATGTGCGATATCCATTTGGCATCCTCGGAAAAGGTGAGTCCAAGATGTTTGCGAGTACTGACTTGTGGGATAGGATTACCATCAATATATAACTGGGGATGAATAGGTTTCCTGAGCTTACGAGAGAAGATCACGGATTCAGTCTTGGAATGATTAAAGGAAACAAGCCAAGCTTTCGACCAGTTGATGATCCGGGAAAGATCATGGTTGAGAATATTTGCGGAATCAACAACGTCTTCTACAACAATATAAAGACTAGTATCGTCTGCAAATAGTCGAATATTTGCACGAATATCGTTTACAATGTCATTGATGTATATTAGAAAGAGCAATGGACCGAGGATGGATCCTTGGGGAACACCTGCATCTATGGATGAAATATCGGATGTAGAATTTGCCAGGACAACACGTTGCTTTCTATTTGAAAGATATGAGGAGAACCAGCCAAGTAAGGGACCTTGAATGCCGATAGAAGAAAGTTTATGAAGTAGTCCCCGGTGCCAAACTCTATCAAAGGCCTTGAATATGTCACAAAATACAGCACGAACTTCCTTACCATCATCTAACGCTTCACTAATGTCGTTATACAGAAGTGTCAGCTGGTTGACAGTGGAATCGCCCTTGGTAAAACCAGATTGGTAAGGTGTAAGGATTGCGTTGGAAATAACGTAATTGTATAGGTTTTTATGGATACAGCGTTCCATGAGCTTACCCAGACAACTGAGAAGAGAGATAGGTCTATAGTTGATTGGTTTTGAAGGGTCTGATTTCTTGAAAATTGGGCAGACATTTGCCAATTTCCATGAAGAAGGAACACATGAGTTGGAAAGTAGTTTGTTAAAGTACTGTGATAGAGGGACTGCTAGAGAATCTATACCTTCTTTGATGAGACGTGGACTCACCAGATCTGGGCCACTTGCCGTGCTTGGATTTACACATGAGATAGCATCTTTAATATCTTGGGGCTAAATGTTTATATTAGCCATGGAGCATTCCATGTGTGTGGTGTGTGGAAGAGGATGATCCCTATCATCAACGGTTGACTGTTTAGTGAAGTAGTTATTCAGTAGATCAGCTTTATCTTTATCTGTTTGTGCTTCGATTGAACCGTCAATGAGTGTTGGACTGGTTGAAGATTTGTTTTTGTTCGTCAATTGTTTAGCTAGTTTAAACCAAGCTTTAACTGTTCTGTTGCCCGAGTTTATTTGATTTATAATTTTGTTTTGATAATCTGCTTTGGTTTTACGAATTATATCTGTAGTTTCATTTCGGCTTTTCCTAAATTCGGCCTAGTCATTCTCAGTATTAGTATGTTTAGCTTTTTGATGTTTTTTGTTACGTTTCTTTATCTGCTTTCGCACTGCACCATTAATCCAAGGAACATCAGCTGGACGAATAATTACATTTCTGTTAGGAATGCTTTCTGCTGCTGCATGTAGTATTGAATTAGCAATGCAGTTTGCAGTATCATTAAGAGTAGTACTATTATCGATGAAGCTCCAGTCGATTGTTCTGAGGGTGTCGTTAAATTTGACATAATCTCCTTTATCGTAGAGCCAGATACGGCGCTTGAAATGTGTTTGCTTTGGTTTTGAAAATCTCAGGACTGAAGCAATTGGACAATGAAATCGGATGAGGTTGGGGACAAAAGGGTCAGCAACAAAACTGGTAAGACTGTGTTGGGAATATTTAATAAACATGAGATCGATTAGTGAAGCGCAATGTTCAGTGAAGTGGGTCGGTGAATTGATAAGTTGTTGCGCATGCAGGGAATTGATAAGTCTGCTCATTTTGTTCGACTCAGATGAACTGATGTTGATGTTAAAGTCGCCCGAAACAATTACATTATCAACACGCTGGCTAAACGCCTGATCGAGGGAGTGTTGCATGTTTAACCACTGGGTATTGTTTGAGTCAGGAGGACGATAGATTCCACCAACAAGTAGCTTACGCTGGCTAACACATAATTCAACCCATTGAGCCTCTACACCATGTACGTGAAGGTCTTTTCGCTCAGTAGCATGTATGGTGTCTCGGACGTATATCGCAACTCCACCTCCAATTCGATCTTTTCTGTCACATCTAAACACGTTTGTAAAATTAGTTATATAAATGTCATCATTAGTGATGTTATCAGACAGCCATGTTTCAGTGAAGACAAGTACCGGTACATCATATGGTTGAGCCTCGACAGCAAGAATATCAAGCTTGGGCTTCAAACTTTGAATATTAAGATGCATTATACTCAAACCACTGTTTGTGAGAGCTGAATATGATTCTGCAGCGGAGTTAAACGACACTGCAGATGAAACCGACTCATTAGAAGGACCGGGGTTTGATTCAATATCCCCTGACCTAAGAAGAAGTATTATAATAAGCTGCAAATAAGTCATGTTATGAAGGGGCAAAGAATAAGAGTCCAGGGATGTTGCATAGAGGCGGCCATGAACAATATGGCTACATGTTGAAATCATCTTTATACGGAGAGAAGAAATACCAAACTAGCCGCCTGATGTCTGAAACGCGCGCTCGAGTATCTAACATTAAAACCAGCAGAAGTCGACAATCCCAATCAACAGCGTGTGTGACAGTGTAGTAAAATGCAAAGGGGAAAAAGATGGAAAAAATCATACAGAATTCTGTAAGTGTTGTGGTAAGGACATTAAAGACTCGCATTGATAAACTTCATATAAATACAGTGGCAAATTTAAAAGATAAATCATATGTGACTATGTATTCTGCTTATGAATACTGGCTATACTAAATTGGTTGTTTATTTCATTCATGATATAGATCATAAATATTCACTCAAAATGTGACTTATTACATTGTATAGGGGCATCAACTCCAGTATGAAAATTCATTTACAATATTCAGTTAGATGCAATGCAACGAATTATTAAAGGGAATGTGGTCATATTGGTCAAATATACAGCATGCGATCATCGTACATACAAAACTTTGAATGTGCATGTTCTAGCAACTTCAGATTTATACGCTTATTAATAATTGACTAACATGAATACAGAACGTGCTATTGATGACCAAAATACCACACGCACCTTTGCATGTTATACCCTAACATAGTAATAGAGAATCATGTATCTGAAACTTCATGATTATAACAACATGGTCCCTGAAAGAGATTGCATACTACGATAAATCTGCGTTAAGTCTAAAGTATTCGTATATTGTTCCTATCAAGTAGTTTACTGTATATTACTTACAGTATAGTATAATACTTGTGGTACTTATCAATTTATGCTTAGATATTTGCACTTGAGTATTCGACAACAAATTAGGGCTCCTTTTGTTTTAGAGGATATTCAGATTATTAACCTACCACTAAAACAGGAAAATAAAACAAACAAAAAAACAAAAAAACAACACAACAACAGAAGACCCTTAGTAGCAATAACAAGCAAGGAAACAAAACTAGCATAGACATACAGTTAAACAATTAAATTCAGATACGCTTGCTTGAACAATGTACAATAAATTTTTCTTAGCTAATACCAAGTAAATGTTTCATTACATATGTCCGTTTACGAGATTGAGACATTTCAATAGCGAAATATGGCTAGATTTAAGCGAAAATTGCCCGGCATACTGAAAATGTAAGTAATATCATTCGTTTTACAAGTTAGGCCAAATAAGTTAATATTTAGTCTCTCAGGCCCCGCCTCATCTGATATTTTCCTGCCGCATTGAATATTTGTATTGATACAAGTTGTGTGATCTGTGTCAATTGTTCAAGGATACCCGTTAATAAAACATTACATTTGACAGGGAAATGGTGCACAGAAGAAATAGAGCAGTTAATTGCAATGTATTATATTATAATCTGATACTGTAGTAGAACTGCCTCTGATGAAACGTCTTGTTCTTGTGATAATAATGATTATGAAATAATGGCCTGAGAAACAAAACATCAACACCTTTGGCCTTAGATTGGCAAATTGCTATACTACAATCTGAATTGTCATTTAATATATACACTTTACATATATCCGCATACAAGATATATAGAGTATATTCCAATAAAACAAAATATGACTAGATCTAAGATGCAAAAGTCCAATATACTAAACATATAATTAACAGGTTCAGCTTTACCCGTTATATAGACACATTGCTATACTACAATCGGCATGGTCATACAGGGTTTGTATTTAACATGTAAATAATGTTTATATAAATCTCTGCTTGAGGTCATATGTAATATTGGCTGTATACAGTACTGCTCCAAAAGTATGGTTTCATGTATTAGTTAAACTTTGATAAGTCACTCATACACTCACACCTGTGGATTGCGTTTGTGTTATCTTTCACCAAGATGATACCATTTAATGTCCATGTTGACTGTACACGGGAATTCTTCACAAGAAGTCTGGCGTGATAAAACACTTCACCGCGTTTCCTGGTAAGCTCCTCATTGATGTATACACGTTCGAAGATCTTGGAATTTTTCAATCCTGAACGCCTAGTAAGTACCATCTGCCTCGCGCGGTATGATGTAAATTTAATAATGATGTCCCTTGGACGAGATGCTAGTTGCTTATTTGATCCAACGACATGATCATTGGAAGATGACGTAGATGGCCTCCCGAGCCGGTGCATATTGTCAATGTCACGCAGATCGATGCCCGCCTTAATCTCAGTCGATAAGCGCTTGAGAATGACGTCCATGGATTCACCCTCCGTTTCCTTGATACCAGACAGGCGTAAAACATTGACCTTTCTGCCGATTTTGATTGACAGCTGGCGTTAGCCAATCGCATCGCACCATTTGCGCACACCCCCGGCAACGGCTTATCGCCGCCATCTTGTTAGACAAACAATGCATATTAGACAAACTAGTAACGAGTAGACAAATTTGAAAAGGCGTGAATTTGATCGAAAATACGGGTTTAAAATTGTTTTAATGATGTTGAAAATGTGTAGCTTTGGTGTGTGGGTTAGTTATAGTACAAAATTAGTCGATATCCTGGTGATCGACGTTAAATTCAACCCATTTCAAAATCCTTGGACAAATCTAAAAGTGTGTATATGAACCACAAAATACCAGACAGCTGCTTTAAAAACAATGCATCTATAAAAACACCGACTGACCCCATATAGTCATTCTTTTATCGCAAACACAGCAATAAAATTTAAGCGTGTCACACTGTTTATTGGAAGTAATCAACAACTTGCCGGTACATCACAGAGACCGCCACATAATATCCCATTAGAGGCCTACTGTCAAGATCAGTGTTGCACATCGGAATTTAGCACTGATTGTGCTAATAATTGGTTAATTATAAAATGTGTGCACAATTATAGTATTGATTACTACACCGAGTCATTGTTTTATCGTTCTGTCAGACAAACGAGTTATTTAGTAAAATTTTAATCAAATCTGATAACGAGTGATCGTGATCTGAAATTATTTTTTGAAAAATAATTACAAATTAATTAATGCTGTCTGTCATTGACAATGGTGAAAAGATGTAGTTACGGTCTGTTTTATTAATTTATGCTGTGTGACAGTGATAGTAGATATCCAGATCGATTAATAGGTGACGTTTAATTCGTGCCATTTCCAAACCCAAGACAAATCTTGAAAAATGTCTAAGGTGGATTAAGTTGTGTGGACGACGAGCTGAATACATCCAAAATTAATGCAAACATATATATTTGCACACAAGTTGAAATTAATTTATTTATGCATAATAAAATATTTCGATAAAATATATTCTGCATTTATAGATTATAGATCTACTGTTCACAAGAGATATGTGAGTATAATGGTGATTAAAATTATACATGTGGTTCATACATATTGTCGTGGATGGTGGACTAGAGATCAGATAGAAGTAATAGTACCCATGCATGTGCAGAGCTGTGGGATTACCATATTAGCTCAGTGAACGTACTGGTGTTCAGTTTGTGGGCCTAATGTTCGAGTCTTCTAGGAGGTATAGGGTCGAGTCTCTCAAGACGGTGGCATATTTCATGTCTTTTAATGTCAAAGTTGACACGATGTGGTTGTTCGGGTGTCAGTGGTTTCGTATAACTACTTCTTCGTATACAAGGCAATATAGAGTGAAACATTGTGGTGGATTCGTCTAATAGTATATTATCACGATTACGCCAATTATGAGATGGGCTGTTGACAAATTAATCAAATACTGGAGAATATATTATTTTTCACACCTTGATTGGTCGGCTCAAACATTTGTGATGCTGGCTTGTATGCCCGTGTTTTATCAGCTTTAGAGCTGAGCCGTGCCATATGTCCAAGCCCTTACATCATGTATAAATATCATGCTCTTCACATCAATTTCATTACAACCATGGCGTCTATATGTCCATGCGTATTTTGCTGATTATACAATACAAATACAATAACAAATAGATACACACTGTAAATTTCATTGTCATTGTATTAATCTATGTACCTTTTTTATGTAATTTTATGTCATTGTAAATAATTTAATGCTTTGATGTACAATAAATATATTATTTTAATGACGTCTATGATTTATTTATTCTCCCCCATTCACTTTGATTAATCTTGATTAGTGGCCTGAAACCTAGATAGATAATCACTCCTGGTATGGCAAACACACGGCTAGAACAGAACAGAACAGAACAGAACATCTCTTTTATTTCACTCAATACATGTACAGAACATGCAAATATGAGGTATTTACAATAAACAAGACATACAAACGAGGCTACAAAACAAAAGCACAAAACAGAATATATCAATTGTCAAGGTGAATAAATATTTCCAATAGTATTTTTAGTTATAGACACAAATATCACAAATTTGGAAAAAGAGTATACCTGTTACATTCTTGTATGCGACATTATTATCATAATAAACTTACATAATTTCTGAAATTCTGAACTATTTTTGGTGCAAATTAATTTCTCTAATTTAAACATATTTGGGCGTCGAAAATACATCGGATTAATATATTGTCTTCTTTCATTTGTAAATTGTTCACATTCAAACAAATAGTGAAATTCATCCCCAATTCTGTTTCTACAAGAGTTACATGTTCTTTCATTTATTGGTGTTCTTGACCAGTTTCCTGTTTCTATTGGTAATCGATGCTTTCTTGTTCTAAATTTAATTAGGTTATACAATGTGGAGTTTTGTAATTTTGATAAGTAAGGTTCAATTCCAAAAGATCTTTTAAACACTCGATAAAACGTACTATTACTAGAGTTGTCTACCATGGTGTACCAATTATTTAAATATAAATCATGTAGTTTTTGTTTTACCGCTAGTTTTAACCATTTTGCATTTGGGAAACTATGTTCAGTCCATACATTTATGAAACCACATTTTATTAGAATTGTTTTAACATTATATAGCCATGGAAATTTTACTTTAAGCAATTCTTCGGGTAAATTTTGTGATGTTTGTAACATATTTTTATATACTAGATGAGACAATTTCTTTGGTATATCACCTTCTTCCGTAATACATAGTTTTGACCAGAACGAAATAATTTTTTCCTCAATAGCTATCGATAGCGGCATACATCCAGTTTCGCCATAAATAAAATAATTTGGGGTGGACCGTTTTAATTTCAATATATATTTTAAAAATTTAAGTTGAACCCTTTCTATTACATCTAATTTCCCAAACCCCCAAATTTCAGCTCCATATAGTAGAATCGGTTTGATGGTTTTATTAAATAGGTCTATTTGTAGATCTATTGGTAGGTTAAGTCGATTTGAATTTCTTATTAGGCTATACATTGCCCTAGTTGCTTGATTTGAAATATTTTTTTTACAATTAAAGAAAGAGCCACTTCTATTGAAGAAGATACCAAGGTATTTATACTCTTTTACGACTTCTATTGTTTCCTTTTTATATTTGAAATTATACATAGGTTGTCTACCTTTTGAAAACACGATTATTTTAGATTTTGTGATATTAACCGTGAGCTTCCATTTATCACAGTATTGTTCGTAAGTATTTAGGGCATCTTGTAAATCACTTGCAGTTTCTGCCAGTATTACTGTATCGTCTGCATAAAGTAAAATGTATATTTTTAAAAGATTAAAGAGCTCGTTTGTGTTTTGTTCATTCTGTAATAATATTCCTTGCGCATTACTATTGTTTTGGAAACAATCTCTTAAGTCATTTAAAAATAAAGAAAATAGCAAAGGAGACAAATTTTCACCTTGACGAACTCCGACGTTGCATGCGAAGAAGTTCGAAAATTTTGAATTAACTTTTACACAAGACTTTATTCCATTATACATGTTTCTTATAACCTGTAGACATTTACCATTGATTTTAGCATTTATTAATTTCTCCCATAAGCCATTTCTCCAGATGGTATCGAACGCTTGTTTTAAATCGATAAATGAGCAAAATAATTTTGTTCTGTTGTTGTTAACATATTGAATGATATGTTGTAAAATAAATAAATTGTCTGCTGTTGAAAATCCTTTTCTTAATCCCGCTTGTGTGTTGTTTAAAATATCATTAGTTTCAACATAATCGGTTATTCTTTTATTCAAAATACTTGTAAATACTTTGCCTAGACAACTTAACAATGTTATTGGGCGATAGTTTTCTGGTTTTGTTATGTCTCCTTTATTTTTATATATTGGGTTAATAATACCAACTGTCCACTGTTCTGGGATGATTCCGGTATCGAATATAAGATTTAACAGTTTAACGTATATGTTTTTCATCAAAGGTAAAGATGCCTTTATTTGTTCATTTAGTATTTTATCGTAGCCACTAGCTTTGTTATTTTTTAAATGTTGTATTGCCCATTCTATTTCTGTTTCAGTGATAGGGGGGTTTATATCTCCATTAATTTCATTGTCTTGATGATGATGATTATTATTATTATTATCATTGTTATCACTATTATTATTATCGGTAAAGTTTACATTTTTAAAGAAATTATAAAGATCTGTTAAATCAGCTTCAGTTTTATTTATAGCTCTTCCATTTAATATTTTCCAGTATTTTCTCGTGTCTTTACTTTTAACATCTCTTAATTTCCTTATATTTGAATGCTTATGTTTATTGTAAAACTGTTTCATAGTATTTTTATAAATAGTAGCAGTTCGTTTTAGGCTTTCTTTTGTTTCGTTATTCTTTCTTAGTTTATAGAGATATTTTGCGGAGTGGAATTTTTTCTTGCCTTTTTACACTTTGGACCAAACCACGGGGATGTTTTGGAACTGTTGGTCTCCTGTACATTGTTTATTTTGGTATAGCCAAAGGCTTCAGCAGACGTGTTTATAAATAGTGACGACATATCGTTAACGATTGCATTTACGTTCTGTTGGCTAAAATTTGTATCCACACTAAAAATGTCTAGCGTATCTTGTAAAGTTTGTATTTTATGACGATCTAGTTTATTAATAAATTCATTCGCTTTATTTCTATCCCATAATTTAACTGACGGCTTCTCATCAGGCTGATAATCAATCGTTTTGCGTAACTTAAATTGTAGGTTAAGTTCAATTGGGTTATGAACATCTGAAAATAATGGGCAGACGTCTATTACCTGTAGAGATAAAACATTATTAAAAAGATTCGAGTTACAAACAAAATAATCAACCGCACTTGTTCCTTTACATGTGGCCTTACCAGGGATATCCATTGTAGTTCTTCCGTTTAAAATATATAAGTAATTAAGTTTCAAAAAATCAACAAATTGGTTTCCATAATTATTAGAAATTCTATCGCTATTTAAACGTTGTCTATTTACATTTAGAGACCTGTCAAACATACACATTTCGAGATTGTATTCTAAACAAAGTTCATCCAAATGTTGGCTTTCGAAAAATTCAGTGTCTAGTATTATGTAATCCTGTAAGCCTTTTGATCTAGAGTTGAAATCTCCAAATAAGCATATTGTATCAGATGTTCGTGAAAACGTGTTTAAGTCGTCCTGGATTTCTAGAAACGGGTCTTCTACAGAAAAATCGGAGTATTCCGGAGGAATATATATAATTCCACAGACTATATCGTTTTCTGTATAACACAAGGATTTTGATAATGTGAACCATAGAACTAGTTTGCTATCAGTTTCCTTTATGGTAATATACTTAGAAATATCCTTTCGAACAAGAAGGGCAAGTCCTCCACTTTTACGACTGGTTATAGATTTTCTGTTTTTCATAAACATGTCAAAACCTGGTACGTCTACAAAATCTAAATCATCACATTTCGTTTCCTGCAAGCCTACAATACAATATTTATTTACAAGGTCAATAAAATCTGGGCATTTCAATTTTGATTTTAACCCGCATACATTTAGAGAAAGAATATTGAATAAATCTGATTTATTAAATTCATCAGGAGAATTTCTCTTTGGTTCAGGTGAAAATGCTCGCTCATTAAAGTTATCTCCCCTATTAAATATAACTCCATTCGAGTTAATTTTATAATCTGTGGGATAAAGATTAAGACGACTACACTGTCCAGCTATAAAATTATTCAGGAATTCAATATTGCTATAGTAGTAGGCTACATAGTCCCATTCATAATTGTGTCTAATTACACGGCTACATAGTCCCATTCATAATTGTGTCTAATTACCTAAATAGCTAATAATATTAATATCTGGGTAAAATAAAACTGAGAAATTCCACGGAATTTTATCTAGATTAACTCGATGCAGGTCTGTGTTAGACGCCATTTTGTTAGATAGCTTGTCTCGCGTAGTTACAGCGAGCACCTGTAACTATGGGGGGCGTGCCTAAGTAGCGTTTGCAGAAAGGTCAATTACGCCTGCTGTACTGACATGAGACGTCTTCTTGCTTCTCAAGTAGCTCGACACGCCGTTCCAGTTTGCTGACACGGTCTTGCAGAGCAGCATTCTCTGTTTGGAGTGTTGTTAGTTTACTGTGGATACTCTCCAGTACGTTTGTAACGATAGTTGAGACCATGTCACCAAGCTGGGTCTCAAATGTGGATCGCAGCACGTCTGCAATCTTTTGCAAAGATGTATCGTCCAGATTGATTGCTACTGGTTCAGACATAGTAGAGTCAGTAGATAATGTCCTAGTCTTCTTTGTATCAAATGAATTTAGTGGTGATGTAGCTACACGTTTTTTTATCTAAGTTGGATGGAGTGTTACTCATTCTAGTTAATAACTTATGTGACACCCTGTAGTTGCGAAGTATTTCAGCGTGAGCGGTGGGCGTGAAAGTACTTTTCTCGTGCTGTACAGGTACTTTTGTGAAACTACTGATGCGTAGCACCGGTAAACATAGGTAGATTTCAGATAAACTTGCAAGAATATTGTTTATAAAGTTGAAAAATCACCTTTTTAGGAAGTTTCCTAGTCCTTTATCATATCTGATATCACATATAAAAATTATTTTAATTTCCACCACTGTCTTCCTACCTACAAAAGCAGGGTCAGGAAATGGGAAACAAACAATCTTTTAATTGTGGCCTTAAGTTAGATATTTATATTGCTTAAACTATTACAACTTGTCCAATTTACATGACAGTGATATTTTCACTGGGCAGGCTTTGTCAATTTTAATGGAACTTCAGGTTTCTTGCAATTACAGGCTGGGCTGATTTCCTCACAAGCATAATTATTGGTTTTCCCAATTTATTCAAGCAATATCTCTGATCAATCAAATTCTGGAATTGTTGTTCCCTCTCAAGTTTATAAAACTGATCCGCCAAGAAGTTGTGTAGCCCAAAAATAACAACTTTCATAAACTTCTCTCTGCTACATGTACTTATTTCTAAGAGGATATTGATTTTGTTTGTTTCAGTTAATGAACGAATTATATTTCTCCAAATGAACATTAAAGCATTATTATCACGAGTGGCTAGAGTGATAATACTAGCTTTCTATTTTATATAAACTAAACTATTATTCGATCATTCATTTAAACGAGCAATTTTCTTTTTAATTTAGGCTGAAAAGAGTTTTTATGATAGAAAAAGATGCAACCAAATGACGCTACAACGGCATGTTTAAGCGACCATAAATAGGTGATGTCACTGACAGCCCGAGTCCTAAAATGTTCGCGTCGATAGCATTTTAACATGCAACAGCCACACGTCCAAAGCAATGAGAAATAAAATGTGTTCCCACTGCTATAACACACATGATTTCACTGATAAAGTGCTATATTACATTAGAAAGCATAAAATAAAAGATAATGTTACACAAGTGGTGCTTTTATTAACAATGTCATCAAAATATATTGCCACCAAGATGTGGCTTAGATTCCCCTATGTGTTTGTCATGTGAAAGTCATCTCTGAAACTTAGTATTCTCTGACATGGACTCCAGTGAGTTAGTGAGTGAGAACATCGCATCATGTAATATCACCCTATTAGTAAATACAGTGGAACCTCTCTAAACCGGACATCTTCGGGACTGGATAAAAAGTCCGGTTTACAGAGGTTTCCGGTTTTCAGAGGTTTTTTATTGATGTGTTTTCAAAACTGCATATAACCTTTATAAAGTACATATGCCTTTATAGTTTATTCTGTATTATTGCAGAAATATTTTTGAAAAACAGTTCTTTAAATATTATTTTGTAAAACAAATGGTCAAAAGTTGCGAAAATCATAATTATCTTGTGTGACTGGATTATATTGTGCTTTCACAGGTGATCAAACGGTTGCATCAAACAATAAATTACGAAATTCACAAAATCCTTTATTCGTTATCAAACAAGTTTTATAATTGCCTATAGGATAGTAATCTACACGTGATTATAACATAATCCCCCAGTTAGCCGACAAATTAACTGTACATGCGTGCTAATTGCAGTAGTCATCACTCAGCCTGACATCTTATAATCTTGCGCGATTATCACACGTTCATTGATCAAATGCGCAAACGAGATTGGAAAGTGTCAGCAGCGTGTCAATTTATGACGGAATACACAAACAAATTCAACACCTTTTAGTTTATTGATGAAGACCTATGTCGCCTAAGAGTTGTTCCGGTTTTGGTACATCAAACTGTACCCAAATTATGCAAATTTTTCGTCCGGTTTCCGGAGTTGAGAGGTTCCGGTTTTCAGAGTGATTTTATGTAAGAAATAAAGAAGAAACAATTCGGGACTTTCAAAAACGTCCGGTTTTGGGAGTATTCCGATTTAGAGAGGGTCCGGTTTTGGGAGGTTCCACTGTAGTTTCCATAGAGTATTAATTGTCTCTTGGCCCCTGCATGTGTTCTGCACATAATAACCTTGACATTTAGGGTTGAACACAAGACTGTCGTAACTACGATTTGGAAAACTTTTCAGGATACACAAAAAACTGTCTGTTTTCTTTAAAATTTATGTCATTTGTTGAGGTATAATAGTATATTAACCTAAATCTCTATGAAGGAAATGGCTAATATACATTGGCTAATATACATTGGCTGTTTGTGGGTAATCATTTTTATTTCACTGTATTCAACCTATAAGCCCAGGACAATATTTACCAATCACTTAAAGCGACATTACATCGCAAAAAGCCAAATAAATGCATTTGTTTACGTATAAATGCATTGCTACATCACATTGCAGATGTAACAAGGTATTCTCGATCACTGTATTATACTATAATGCGACATTGCACATGTAACAAGGTATTCTCGATCACAGTATTATACTATAGTGCGACATTGCATATGTAACAAGGTATTCTCGATCACTGTATTATACTATAACGCGACATTGCAGATGTAACAAGGTATTCTCGATCACTGTATTATACTATAACGCGACATTGCAGATGTAACAAGGTATTCTCGATCACTGTATTATGCAATGCGACATTGCAAATGTAACAAGGTATTCTCGATCACAGTATTTCTATAAGCGACATTGCAATGTCAAAGACAAGGTATTTCGTCACAGTATTATATAGACATTCATGTAACAGTATTCTCGATTTTTTTGGTTGTGTTGAGTATTATCTATAGCGACATGCAATGTACAAGTATTCTCGATCACAGTATTATACTATAATGCGACATTGCATGTAACAAGGTATTCTCGACACAGTATTATACTATAATGCGACATTGCAGATGTAACAAGGTATTCTCGATCACAGTATTATACTATAATGCGACATTGCACATGTAACAAGGTATTCTCGATCACAGTATTATACTATAATGCGACATTGCAGATGTAACAAGGTATTCTCGATCACAGTATTATACTATAATGCGACATTGCACATGTAACAAGGTATTCTCGATCACAGTATTATACTATAACGCGACATTGCAGATGTAACAAGGTATTCTCGATCACAGTATTATACTATAATGCGACATTGCACATGTAACAAGGTATTCTCGATCACAGTATTATACTATAATGCGACATTGCACATGAACAAGGTATTCTCGATCACATTCTCGATCACAGTATTATATATAACGCGACATTGCACATGTAACAAGGTATTCTCGATCACAGTATTATACTATAATGCGACATTGCAGATGTAACAAGGTATTCTCGATCACAGTATTATACTATAATGCGACATTGCAGATGTAACAAGGTATTCTCGATCACAGTATTATACTATAATGCGACATTGCACATGTAACAAGGTATTCTCGATCACAGTATTATACTATAATGCGACATTGCAGATGTAACAAGGTATTCTCGATCACAGTATTATACTATAATGCGACATTGCAGATGTAACAAGGTATTCTCGATCACAGTATTATACTATAATGCGACATTGCAGATGTAACAAGGTATTCTCGATCACAGTATTATACTATAGCGCGACATTGCATGGGTTTTGTGTTTTTTGGTGTGTGTTTTGTTTTTTTGCGCATTGCAATGTAACAAGGTATTCTCGATCACAGTATTATACTATAATGCGACATTGCACATGTAACAAGGTATTCTCGATCACAGTATTATACTATAATGCGACATTGCACATGTAACAAGGTATTCTCGATCACAGTATTATACTATAATGCGACATTGCAGATGTAACAAGGTATTCTCGATCACAGTATTATACTATAATGCGACATTGCACATGTAACAAGGTATTCTCGATCACAGTATTATACTATAATGCGACATTGCAGATGTAACAAGGTATTCTTGATCACAGTATTATACTATAACGCGACATTGCAGATGTAACAAGGTATTCTCGATCACAGTATTATACTATAACGCGACATTGCAGATGTAACAAGTATTCTCGATCACAGTATTATACTATAATGCGACATTGCACATGTAACAAGGTATTCTCGATCACAGTATTATACTATAGCGACATTGCAGATGTAACAAGGTATTCTGTGTTTTTTGGTTGTGTGGTTTTCGATCACAGTATTATACTATAAGGACATTGCAGATGTACAAGTATTCTCGATCACAGTATTATACTATAATGCGACATTGCAGATGTAACAAGGTATTCTCGATCACAGTATTATACTATAACGCGACATTGCAGATGTAACAAGGTATTCTCGATCACAGTATTATACTATAACGCGACATTGCAGATGTAACAAGGTATTCTCGATCACAGTATTATACTATAATGCGACATTGCACATGTAACAAGGTATTCTCGATCACAGTATTATACTATAATGCGACATTGCACATGTAACAAGGTATTCTCGATCACAGTATTATACTATAACGCGACATTGCACATGTAACAAGGTATTCTCGATCACAGTATTATACTATAATGCGACATTGCACATGTAACAAGGTATTCTCGATCACAGTATTATATTATAACGCGACATTGTGTGGTATTCTCGTTTTTTTGGTTGTGAGGTATTCTCGATCACAGTATTATACTATAATGCGACATTGCACATGTAACAAGGTATTCTCGATCACAGTATTATACTATAATGCGACATTGCAGATGTAACAAGGTATTCTCGATCACAGTATTATACTATAACGCGACATTGCAGATGTAACAAGGTATTCTCGATCACAGTATTATACTATAACGCGACATTGCAGATGTAACAAGGTATTCTCGATCACAGTATTATACTATAAGGTTGTGTGGTATTCTCGATCACAGTATTATACTATAATGCGACATTGCAGATGTAACAAGGTATTCTCGATCACAGTATTATACTATAACGCGACATTGCAGATGTAACAAGGTATTCTCGATCACAGTATTATACTATAACGCGACATTGCAGATGTAACAAGGTATTCTCGATCACAGTATTATACTATAATGCGACATTGCAGATGTAACAAGGTATTCTCGATCACAGTATTATACTATAATGCGACATTGCACATGTAACAAGGTATTCTCGATCACAGTATTATACTATAATGCGACATTGCAGATGTAACAAGGTATTCTCGATCACAGTATTATACTATAATGCGACATTGCACATGTAACAAGGTATTCTCGATCACAGTATTATACTATAATGCGACATTGCACATGTAACAAGGTATTCTCGATCACAGTATTATACTATAATGCGACATTGCAGATGTAACAAGGTATTCTCGATCACAGTATTATACTATAACGCGACATTGCAGATGTAACAAGGTATTCTCGATCACAGTATTATACTATAACGCGACATTGCAGATGTAACAAGGTATTCTCGATCACAGTATTATACTATAGCGCGACATTGCAGATGTAACAAGGTATTCTCGATCACAGTATTATACTATAATGCGACATTGCAGATGTAACAAGGTATTCTCGATCACAGTATTATACAATAACGCGACATTGCAGATGTAACAAGGTATTCTTGATCACAGTATTATACTATAATGCGACATTGCACATTTAATAAGGTATTCTCGATCACAGTATTATACTATAACGCGACATTGCAGATGTAACAAGGTATTCTTGATCACAGTATTATACTATAACGCGACATTGCAGATGTAACAAGGTTTTCTCGATCACAGTATTATACTATAATGCGACATTGCACATGTAACAAGGTATTCTCGATCACAGTATTATACTATAATGCGACATTGCAGATGTAACAAGGTATTCTCGATCACAGTATTATACTATAACGCGACATTGCAGATGTAACAAGGTATTCTCGATCACAGTATTATACTATAATGCGACATGCAGATGTAACAAGGTATTCTCGATCACGTATTATACTATAATGCGACATTGCACATGTAACAAGGTATTCTCGATCACAGTATTATACTATAATGCGACATTGCAGATGTAACAAGGTATTCTCGATCACAGTATTATACTATAATGCGACATTGCACATGTAACAAGGTATTCTCGATCACAGTATTATACTATAATGCGACATTGCACATGTAACAAGGTATTCTCGATCACAGTATTATACTATAATGCGACATTGCAGATGTAACAAGGTATTCTCGATCACAGTATTATACTATAACGCGACATTGCAGATGTAACAAGGTATTCTCGATCACAGTATTATACTATAACGCGACATTGCAGATGTAACAAGGTATTCTCGATCACAGTATTATACTATAACGCGACATTGCAGATGTAACAAGGTATTCTCGATCACAGTATTATACTATAATGCGACATTGCAGATGTAACAAGGTATTCTCGATCACAGTATTATACTATAACGCGACATTGCAGATGTAACAAGGTATTCTCGATCACAGTATTATACTATAATGCGACATTGCACATGTAACAAGGTATTCTCGATCACAGTATTATACTATAACGCGACATTGCAGATGTAACAAGGTATTCTCGATCACAGTATTATACTATAACGCGACATTGCAGATGTAACAAGTATTCTCGATCACAGTATTATACTATAATGCGACATTGCAGATGTAACAAGGTATTCTCGATCACAGTATTATACTATAATGCGACATTGCAGATGTAACAAGGTATTCTCGATCACAGTATTATACTATAACGCGACATTGCAGATGTAACAAGGTATTCTCGATCACAGTATTATACTATAATGCGACATTGCACATGTAACAAGGTATTCTCGATCACAGTATTATACTATAATGCGACATTGCAGATGTAACAAGGTATTCTCGATCACAGTATTATACTATAACGCGACATTGCAGATGTAACAAGGTATTCTCGATCACAGTATTATACTATAATGCGACATTGCACATGTAACAAGGTATTCTCGATCACAGTATTATACTATAATGCGACATTGCACATGTAACAAGTTATTCTCGATCACAGTATTATACTATAATGCGACATTGCAGATGTAACAAGGTATT